>JZLH01S0519150.1:29109-39485 GCA_001188425.1 Eucidaris tribuloides
TAGGGAGGGTGCTAAATTCCGAAACCTCCCTAAGTGCAGTGGCGCTGGTCATTATCCAACGCAAGGAAAATCGAGAATAAGATGCCACCACTGTTCAATAGTGCTAAATAGTGCTAAAAAAAGGCGTAAAGAGGTCAGAACGATGTGTGATACGTGCGAAGTGCACCTTTGTTTAGAGTGCTTCCGACCGTATCATGAGGACCTCAAGGAGTAAATATTGGAGGTGCCTTTTTAGCTCACCTGAGCCAAAGGCTCAAGTCAGCTATTGCGATCGCTTTTCGTCCGTCGTTCGTAGTGCGTCGTTCGTAAACTTTTACACATTTTCAGCTTCTTCTTCAAAATGCATGATTGGATTTGGCCCAAACTTTTTTTTATATTTCAATTGGTTTCATTTGGCATATACCATACAATTTCTCGATGAAAAGAAAGTACAATGTCATGACACATTTTTTTTTAAAGTATCAGATTACATATGTAAGAACCACAATGAAAGTACCATTTGAACATAGACTATACTACAAAAGTATTTGATATCCCCATGAAGTATTTGATATCCCCATGTTGTTACTTTTTTTAAAACATAGTGGTAGAAGATTTATGAAAACGAACTAATAGTCCCGTATAGATATAATAGACAAAAGTTTCCAGACTTCATTAAATTGTTCAAGTTTTCCATTAACATTGGCAATGTATTTTTGTGTTTTGTAGTTGGTTGAGATAAAATTTCTCAACCCTGCGATTGTTGGTATTACATTTGAAAATTTGCTTTTTTATATAGAATTTGACCAAAAGAGAAATAATGTTAATTGATTTGTTACTATGCTCGAATAAAATAAACTTGTTTGTCAAATCAATCTGTATTAAACATATATTTTGAACTGAAGCCTCCGAAACCTCCCTAAGTGCAGTGGCTCTGGTCATTATCCAACGCAAGGAGAATCGAGAATAAGATGCCGTCACTATTCAACAGCGCATAGTGCTAAAAAAAAGGCATAAAGAGGTCAGAACGATGTGTGATACGTGCGAAGTGCACCTTTGTTTTAGTGCTTCCGACCGTATCATGAAGACCTCGAGTAAATATTGGAGGTGCCTTTTTTATTTTTTGTATAAAGTCTTTTTACATGTCGGGTTACGTATGATTTCACTTGCCTGTCATATATTGTCAGTGCTTTGGAGATCTAGCTCATTACATCCGTAAACTATACAATAAAGTATTATGCTGTGGAAAAAAGTTGTTGAATCTTCACCAATAGTAATTGTTTAGATGTGTTATTGGAGCAGAACACAATACAGTTTATTTCTTTACAATACAAATCTGATGTAAAGGGGAAATCTGGCGGCATTAATGTGAAATGGTATAACAGGAGGGACACGAAAGAGGTCAGAAGCTAGGTTTTAGAAACTCCTGAAATTTTTCAGAGTGGAAACTTTCCATGGGAAGTTTTGGAAATTTTCTGGAATTATTGGGAATTTTTGGCAACTTTAGGCAACTTTGCTCATTTTTGTACCATTTTTGCTCATTTGAATATAAAACTTTGAAATGTCATGATTTCAAAACAGTTACTGTAACATGAAGAAGAAATGAGATGTATCCCCCCATTTAAAGTCAAACAGTGATACAATTGTGTTTATTTATTTTTATATCATGAAAACATGAATGTTATTTGACTTGAAATGTGGCTTTGTTTGCAACATGTGCGTAATATTACTTCAACATACCAAACTTCTGATATACGGCAGTCTAATGTGACAGTGTAATCTAACTCGTATGTACACAAACTTTGTGAATTAAGTAGCAATAAGATGGACAAGTCCACTGACTCCACTCATTGAAATAGACATTTCAGTGGAATTTTTCACTTTATGCACATGCACTGCCACTGCATACATTTTACAATATGGGATCATCTAACATCATTCAGACTACAGTGTACATCTCATCCATGCACATGTCTCTCATTTGGGCAAGCCAACAAACAGGTTAAAACTATTTTATTTATGTGAAGAAGTGCTATACAACAGAGCAATGATGACAATTTCCAAAAATGAAACTGATAGTACAGGCTGCATGATATTATTTTTATTACCGGTATGTACGCACACAAAATGTAGAGCGGTACAAGGGACACGATTTGATTTGCAGAAATTTTGATCGGGGGCCGTCTGGGTTCGATCTTAGGACCCTCCCTCTTCACACTTATCATGAATGATAATGTCATCCACAGTAAAACAAAGTGGTGGTATATGCTGAAATGACTATTCATAGCAAATTATACGTAGTTGATACAGATACATAAGCCCAAGTATTGTTTTGGTAAATGGTTTTAATAAAATGCTGTACAATATTGTTTTTCAGATAGACCCATGATCTACCAATGTCCTGAAATTGCTCACGTTAAAACTCACTGGCGCAAACTGTAAAATGTCGGGGGAAGGGGGCGGTGGGACTGCCAACATTTTCCATATACATGTATGTACTGTATACCGCTAGATGTTCTCTGATTATTTAGACATTAAATTTGTCACCATAAACATATTTTCATTAGGGGTGTTTCTTGATGTCTAAGTTGACAATACTTCGTGAAAGATCAACAAAAAAGTTTCTGATCAACCAAAACTTTACTTGGGCTTTAATGAAGGTGTTTGCTCTTTGGTGACAATTTGTCTTGATGACTAATAAACATTTCTAACAAGCATTAATGTCAAATCAAATTTGTGGTACATACACTGTACAATACACCCACATTTTTTAAAAGTTCTGAAAGTAATGATTTAGATGCTTTAATTTTGTTATACTTGTTTAACAAAAATGTTCAATGAACTGCTAGTAGCTTTATGAATGACAAGTAAGTACAAAAGAACTGTTGTACGTATGTGTACATGTCATCACATTTTCATAATGAACACAATTAATCGTGCCCAGAAGACTAAGTTAGACCAGTAGGTCCATGGTTAGACCTACATGAAATAGTACTAGTAAGTTACAAAGGTTGTTTTATAATACTCTGTAGAAATGTACTGCTTGAATAAAGCTGTGCAAATAGATTTCATAAACAGTGATGGACTGAAAAGTTTTTTTGTATTCACTGTAACATGGTTCATACATTCCGAGAATTAAATGATGATTTTGAGTGTGAATTCTTGGTACAGAGAAGAGACCTGCACAGAATGAAAAATAGACACTGTTATGTATGTTAGATCTATGTAGGGTACTTGACTACAGTATATCATGGGTGGTCAGGTCCTGACCCGTCAGGTGGTAAAAGTTATCCACGGTTGTGGTCCAAGCAAAAATTCAGGCAAACCTGGAGTATAGAGGACTTGACTATATTTCAGAACATTATTTAGTAATGTACTGTATTGCTGGTTTCCCTATTGTCCAGTTTTGCCAATCAGCAGACACAATGAAAGGAACACGACTCTGCTATGCACATGCGGAAAATGTTGATGTTTTTTAGTGTCTTGTGTGAAAATGAGTCAATCCAACCAATATCTTGTGTAAATCCATATTGTTGTTGTCAATATTTTGGTTATGTTTGTGGGTTCACAAGCTACACAACAAATGACAAATAAAATCATTGTTTAAAACTTGTAACACAAGTGTATGGTGATCATTTATTTCTTCAGTCTTCATTGTGTGTGTGTGTGTGTGTGTGTGTGTGTGTGTGTGTGTGTGTGTGTGTGTGTGTGTGTGTGTGTGTGTGTGTGTGTGTGTGTGTGTGTGTGTGTGTGTGTGTGTGTGTGTGTGTGTGTGTGTGTGTGTGTGTGTGTGTGTGTGTGTGTGTGTGTGTGCGCGTGTGTGCGCATGTGTAACGCATTGCTAGTCTATGTTGCAGACAGACAAGCGCCAGTGCCCATACAATAGCAGAGGTGGCACTAGGTAAAATCTTGCGGGGGGGGGGGGCTTATATGATATTTTCCATGGTTAAATCATGTTCGTTCTGGGCAGCGCTGGAAAAGCCAAAGAGGGGAGAGGGGTCTGACATGAAAAGTTTTCATGACCAAAATTGACAAAAAAATTAACGGCCAAACAACAGCCGAAAAACCAAAAAGTTGGGGGGGGGGGGAGATGTCCAACAGGAAAATTGATGTAACCAAATCTAATCCTTTTGCGGCCAAACACCCAAAATCTTATTGAGGGGTGGGGCAAACTTCCAAAAACACTTTTGTTGGTCTAATTCTGCATTTCACTAGTGTGCAGTCATTACCTCAGTCTATAATTTATAAACATTTGCCTGTACTTTGAGTCTACTTCTAATTGCTATCAACCAAAGAATTTGTACAGTATTTGAAGTGTGCATCAACATCAGGGGCATAGATCTGGGGGGGGGGGGGTCAGGGGGCAAATGAATATGGGGGGGGGGGGGCAAACATATAGCCCCCAATAATTTTGACAACTTAAAAAATTCATAAAACACAATGCAGGAACATGATTAAAAACCACTAGAAATCCATTAAACTTAACACACAAATACTACTAATTATACATAATTTCCCATTGCAATTTGTGCATGGAGCATACTAAAATTTTGACATTTTTCTTCATTTTGTCCCCCTCCCCCATCTGAAACAGGAATTGATGCCCCCGATCAACAATCTCTAAAAGGGGGAATGGCATGTACAAGACGATCGTTCCATTAGTTAATGGTATTGAGTTAATGAGAAATACAGGATTGACAAGAAGTGAAAGAGAACAATAATTCCATGCCAGTTAAACTCACTGATTGCTAACTTAACAGTTTTGGTAGTTTAATGTTTTCAAGAGTGCAATAACAGTATGACCAACAGAAAACAGGCAGTTTAAGCATAAATTGCCATAATGAAAATTACATAGTGTATGTATTTTCTTAACATCATACAACTAGTTATAGAAATCCATGAATGTAGTGCAAAGATTATGATTTGTGCATTTTCAGAAACGTAAATTCTTTTATATGAAAATGTTATTCCATGGTGCTTTGCCTAACATGAATTTAATAAATTTTGTACTGAATAAATTAACGGTAATGTAATGAAACTGATGGTTTGCTGTATTATTCTCATGGTGTTGCCTCATATTACAAATGTTTGTCTCTTGCTTTGCAGTTCACAACAGTGGTTTTCAAAAGTCCAACTACCCTGTGAGCAACCATGCAACAAGGGCGTGGTCAGTTTCGTGTCCGGTTGTCTGGCGTGGATCCATCGGACCCACCCGACGACGATCCCACGGCACCACGCGAACTATGTCTGATTGATGCCGGTATTCGCAGCATGAAGGACCTACCTCTCACGGGCAACATCCAGACACTCAACCTACACTGTAATGGGATCGTGAGGATCGAGAACCTCCAACGTCTACCGCTCTTGACCCATCTAGACCTGTCGTCCAACGGTCTGGTCCGGATCCAGGGGCTGGAGGGCCTCGGGATGCTGCGGACCCTCAACGTGGCCTGCAACCAGCTGACGGAGGTCTCAGGTCTCAGGGGTCTGAGGTAATAGTCCGCTTCAGTAGTGTGTTCAAATTGATGAATATTTTTCTTCTGCACGGTAGTGATGAACTATTTCTTTCATCTGTGTCTATGAATACATTTTTTTTGCAACTCGTGTACATTACTCGTTATGTCCGGTCAGCTATTAGGTTGTAACTGAAAGGTATGCATGAGATATGCATATATTACGGTACTTAAATTTGGGTTGCTGCTGTGATTTCCTGAATAATCCAAAAAAGAAAAGAAAAGAGTGGCACTATAACCAACCAATGTTCTAGAACTGGGTTCCGTGGTGTGATGGTTTGAAGCAAAATTGTGCTTCAATTGGAATTTAATCATGCAAATGTTTTGATTCTGGTAGGACTTACCATATTTTTTGTACTTGTGAAGCATAAAAATGTATCAAATGTCTTCATAAGAGCAAAACTAAATATATGATTATGAGATGGGAATGTTGGGCCTGCATGTATGTATTAGTCTGTTAGAGTCTTATTCTGCCCAAGTCCAATGTTCTGTAGACCCATACTGAATATGCATAGTGATCCTGAATGTTACAACCTTTATTTGTTGAGTTTGATATATTACGTTACCAAATCAGTGTCATTTTGCTACCAACAATTTAAGAGAAACATAATGAATGCAATGTAAGTTACCAAAAGCGAGACAAAATATAACACCTCATATTGGAATGTAGTAAAACATATACCGAACTATAATTTCACTGTAAATCAAAACTGTATGTGTGTATGTTTAAATGAATAATGATGTATGCATTTTCTCTTAAAACATCGGTTTCTTGTGTACATACAGATTATCTGGTATTGCAACAACATGCATTGCAGTAATAGGTGTTTAATTTATAGACTGACTCTTCATGTGACTTACAGTCACTAAAAGTAACCATAAACTGACATAGAAACTATTTAACTCATTCCACAGGTCTCTCACCCGGTTAAATGCCTCCTACAACCAGGTCCAAGATATCAGTGGGCTCCGTGAACTCCACGGCCCGAACTTCAACCTCTCTCATCTCCATCTCCATGGCAACCAGCTGACGTCAGCAGAGCACGTCATTGGCTGTCTGGTCGGCCTGTCTCATCTTCGCGTTGCGACGTTGAGTCAAGAGCAAAGTGACAATCCTGTATGTCAATTACCTGGTAAGTTTTGTTTGTTGTCTTGTTTATTAAATCCAACTGTTTATCACCATCCCAATAAGTATATTTACATCATATCAGCAGGAAGGGCGTTAAAATTGTTTCATTGAGAACCAGTAGTTGTTGTGTTTAATAATAACTGATGAAACCTTCTAGTATGCAAAAATGCCTCAATACAATACAATGTAATAAGTATTTTTAAAGCACTTATGCAACTTTTACAAGTTGATCTAAGAACTTTACAATTAGTGTTACACAATAATAAACAATATGACGTAACCACATGTAGGAAAAATAAAAGAACATAGTAAGTTGAAACATATACAATGTTTACACTTGTTAGAGAGTGTATATCCAGGATAGAAGGATTTGTCTTGAATTTGTTTACACAATCACAAACAAGTTTTGATTTACCAGAATTGAATTTAAGTATGACCCTGAAAGAATTGAACCTACAGAAGGCTACACCTGGCAAAGTTGATCATCACACAATTTTCTGTTTATAATTGCACTAAAAAGAGGAAATGTTTGACTTTGAAATTTACCTTGCAAAAACCTTAAACAGTAAACTTGATTTTAGTGTCATTGTGTCCCAAATTGAGGTCTACTTCCAATTCTGTCATTTCGTTTCAAAGACACAAGCTAATATTGTTGAGCTTCAATTAAAAACCTGTCAAACTTCGATATCTGAGCTACATAATAGTGCTTAAATGGACAAATAAACATTCCAGCATACAAAAGTTTTGAAAGTTATGCTGCCACTTGCATGGTTTGCTGGATAAACATTTCCCCATGATTTATCACTCAGGCCAAGGATAAAATAGTCAGACCTATAACACAGTGCTTGGGAGGAAACTGACAAGGTCAGGAGAAGGTCAAACTGGATACTGTAGATTTTCACACTTTTAAAGCACTAAATGATAACTTGGAAGTAAAAAATTTTTCAGGGCTTCATTTTCAGACCTTATCAAAGACACTTACGGCATGGAGGATTATGTAGCTCAGATTTTTAAAACTGTGGCCATTGTTATGTTGTGTCTGTACAAGTTGTCGCTGTATCTGGTCTATAGGGAAACCACTCATGGCATGTGAATACGTAACTGAAATGATCTATTCTCTCAAAGTTGTCTGAATCTCTTGTTTCAGGATACAGGTTGGCTCTCCTCAACTCCCTCCCTCAGCTGCAGTCCCTTGACGGCCAAGACAGAGGCGGGAATCTGGTTCAGTCTGATGGTGGTTTTGCGGACATACCAGGTTAGCGTACATTCTAGTGTTAATTTGTTTTTGCTTTCTGTGGAAGTGGGTCACACTTCATGATACTTATTATGATTGACAAGTATAAAAAAATCAGTTACAGGCATGCTGGACACCAATTGGAAGGAAGGATTTTCGTAGCTGTAAATGAAAATTGTCATTTGTCATCAATGACAAGTTTTGTGGAACACACCCCACTGTATCACAGAGTGCCCTCCCCCACTTATACAGATGAATACCAACACCCATTTTCTCTGTGTGGGACTCCACTGTTTGTAAGAACTGGAGAATTACATCATTGACTTGAAACTCTTCTCCAAACTTAATGTTCATCAACTAGCAAGAATGTCGGTAACACTCCAAATAAATCAGTGTTAAAGATAGGAATCAAGTTTCAGTCAACTTTGCATAAATTGGTATTATTCTTTCGGGATGAGTTATGTTAGTAAGAGTTGTAATAGGCATTGAGAAATATCTACAAAGTAATCTTGGTTAGAGGGAAAAGGTTAAGTTGAAATTGCATAAAAGATTGATCTGTTTTTGGCATAACTTAGTCAGAAATGTTATGACATGTGGCAAGTTTGAAATAAATGGTGTGAAATGTAAGTTTAAGCTAGGCATGAATCATTAATGGAATGAAAGAGAGATCCCATTGGAGACACCAGCCAGTGGACATGATTACCTAGGAAGGGTGAAGGCATACCCATGAACTGCAAGGCAGAAAAAAACTTGCCCGAGTTCAGTTCTTGATTTGTGACTCCCCTCTTTTCATCTCATTGTTTATCAGGATTAGAGCAATATCTGGACTATCTATTATCATCTGATGTGGGTAGCAGTGCTGAACAGGTAAAAATGTGGTGTGTAATATTATTGAAATATGTGACATATATGAAGAAATTGTGACTTCCATGTAGTACCATGCAATATGTGATTGATACAAAGAGATGTGTGTTATGGTAAGCATACCTCACATTTATATTGCTATGTTACACCCTTGAAAAGAAGTCATTGTAAAACTGAGGCTGAATATCAGTCTTGTAGTCCAGTTTTGAACTCTATCTCATATTGACAGTACATTAGCCTTCGTGAGTTCTAGAATATTGAGTTTACAGTGTTACTGCATACCAAATTGTAGCTTGACATATACACTTTGGGGTCAAATCAATATCTTACATCATGAAAATTATCATTAATGCCTCATTCATGTATGTGATTATTTGTTTCAGGAAGCACCTTTGCAAATCATCACCCCCAAGATAGACCAGGTCCTGGAGAAGTTCCGTCAGCGGGCCCAAGCGTCTTCGGGAACCACAAGCAGTACGGCAGAGACAGATGAGAGGAGAGATGTCAGGATAGCCATGATGAGGCAATCTCAGGTAGGAGTGAAAATATGTTTCCATACTTAAAAAATTGTCTATTTTAGGGTTGGAGATGTGGTATTACTTGTTATAGGGTACTAACAATGTAATGCTATGTTTGAGATAGTAAGCAAATAATTACTGTTGTGAAAGTGATGGGACAATCTATCACTTCTGAGGCAATCTTGATGTAGCTTTTTTTCTGAAGTAAAGCTGAGGAAAGATAGCGTATACATTCAGATTGCTGAGGAAGTGATAGATCGTCTTGTCGCCTGAAACCAAAAGGTGATTATTTGCTTTATATTTCACATCAGAAACCGTTTAACTAAAGAAACAACAAACATGTATATTTCTCGGAAAAAGACATTATTTTGGCCTGAATATGGAATATGCTCACGACCAACTCCTGGGTGCACACCACCAGGGACGTTCTAGGCGCACGTGCGCCCACAAAATACACTCCGACGCGATGGTGTTAGTACTTTTGTGTTTCACTGATCTCTTCAGTACACACAGTCCTAACATGTCAATTATCAATATTTTGATTATGCGCGAAATAAAAGTGTGTTACACTCGGACTATCAATTTACTATCTACTGAGTATAACAAACTTTTCTTCTTGAGTGATCTGATGGGGAAAACTATGCTTTATCATGCGATCATCTCTTGGCGAATCCTATAGCAAGATTCTTAGTATATGGAATATAATGCTTTTTTTGCCTCTACACCGCAGATGCAAAAGGCAATATGTTTTTTTGGTTTTCTGTCTGACCTTTGCCACGATAACTAAAGAACCACTGATTGCGGTTGACAAAATTGGGATCGAGTGTGTATTTTATCATGCAATCCTTGTGAGTGATTACATGAGAGCCCGCTCGCGTGCACGCAGATCATATCGTTCGTGCCATTTTGTGTTTCCGACACGACTATATTTTGCAGCGCAGAATCTTCAAAATTCTTTCATAATTTGTCGCCTACTGGACCCAAACGGGGTTTTTTCGAGCGTTTAATCGCATCGTGACAACTTTGGTGAAATATTTTTTGGAACCGTAAGTCCGTAGCGAAATGGAAGATAAGAGCAAAGATCGCAATTCTCCGTCCCGCGGCGGGCGTGAGAAGATCGGCTCTTCACCGACACCTAT
>JZLH01S0519172.1:23758-40327 GCA_001188425.1 Eucidaris tribuloides
CATTTCCCGATGGCCTTTTTATTTACTTTTTTAATCTTCAAAAAATGGAAGCGCTGTCCGTAGATGACATAGGTTTATCTTAAAATAGAATAGAAGAAAAATATTTTTTTCACCTTTTACCAAAACTATAGTCTGTCTTTAAGGGCAGAAGTTTAGCAGAAACATCCTCTATAAACATGATAAATCGGAAATAGACCAAACTACTCGCGTTTCCCTAATATACCCTAGCATTGAAATACTGACCCCGCAATATGCAAATAATGCATTATTGACTAGAATTGACTTTCTCTCTATGCTGATATGAATAATTATATCATGAACCAGGAAGTCCGTGAAAAATTCCCAAGAACCGCCCTTGACTATTTTCGATATACTTATCCGTGTAGATGAATTTGTTTTGCTCACACCATACACTACGCAGTATACGGTGATCAGGAACAGTACAAGACCGAAGATGTTCGATGAGTGATGCAGAATTCTTACTTGATGTTGCAGCATTGTGACCCATGTATAGCTACGTGTTGAAGTTATCTTGAAGTCTCGTGAAGTTATCTAAAGTTCGCTCAGCAGAATTCGTATTGGTTAGCGATTACTCTCATGCAGATTTGCGTTGTAAATGGTAAGTCTTTTTTTTTTACAGTTTACATTATCCTTCATTATGTACTCCATTCATTACTAGCAACTACGTGATCGTCTGAGTGTGGAAATAAAGGAGTTTGAAATGGTGATTCTACATATACATGTACGTCGGTTGTCTGGCAGAAGGGCCATAACAGTAAATTTTCTCTAATTTGAGAAATATTGCCTCATTTGCTCTTGACAGACTGACAGAAGGATCTAAAAATATCAAACTTCTTTGATTTCATGTGAAAAGATCCAATGGTTTTCAAGTTAGAGGCAATTTAGTGTCAAGGTCCTTCTGCCGGACAACCGACGATACATGTTTTTAGCAAGTGGTATGTTAATGGAGTCAACTTTAAAGCCAAACAAGCTAAGTTAAGCATGTTTAGTCGTGTTTTTCCGGTCACTGAGTTAACGACAAATACTCAGTTCCTTTAATGTTTAATGAAATTTTCCCCCATTTTTTTTTCACCAATGAAGACATGAAGTCAATATAAGTCTAGACAATTTTTTTTTTTGTGCTTGTATACATGTTCTCATCACGAAATCTATAGACAACAATGGCTAAAATGCCACATGAAGATTAAATCATAATGTGCAGTACTTCCACTACAACTTCCTAAAAAGGATTGGTGCTTTTTTAGTTTTCTAAAGGTAGATAAGGTGAGATAAGATTAGATACGATTAGATGAAAAAATAAGAAAAGATGCAAAAAAAATCTATGTCAAGATCACTTATTGTTTTTGAATATCATACGTTACAAAGAAATTTTACTTCAACTGTTCAATTGACCAAACACAAAGGAACAACATTGAACTGAATTGGGTTCCACATTTGTATTAATAATATGTACATTTACGTTAGGATGTTTAAGCACCAACAAACTAATGCTACCAAACAAATGAAGTGGAATTCTAAAAAGTTATATATAAAAATTATAAACACGATCCCGAGTTAGTAGTAAGATCTACGTCTTCATAGACAAACGGTATATCAAAATCAAGAAACTGTCGGGTAAGAAAAATGTGTCTTGTGGACATACATACATATTCCTTTACTTCCGGATTGGTGATTTATTATTATTTTTTTAATCAAATTGTCTTTGAAGTTCTTCTTAAGATTTCGTAAATATTTACAAATTTTATTACTTATATCATTACCCAACTCATTTCATAATAGTTATAACAGCATAATAGTATGACTGTATAAAAATTGACGACGTCCGTAAATGTGTTTGTTCAATATAATCACTAAGACCAATTCTGTACCATTTCGGATTTCAGGTGATAATTGAATATAGCTTGAGACTCATCTGTATAAACGTTCCTTTGCAGTTGTTTGATTGATAGTCTGTAGTGCATAGTTGGAAAATATTTTCAGACATATGAACAGGAGTGAGACTATTCAGTGATAACGCATAAATGTTTCTCATATCCACAATCCAAACAATGGGCCGTATGCATAAAAAGTAGCAATTGCTTTTAAGGAATTGCTTCAAGCACCAGCAATTGGTTGTCAAGCAAAATCAAGCTCATGCAACAGGTGAAAAAAATTGCTTAAAAACGTATGCATAAAAAGAACATTTTCCTTGTTCTGACAAGAATTTGCTTGGGTTTTTTCAAGCTCCTCAATACAGGCTTGAGCGCTTTTGCTTAATAATGACATTCGAGTTTAAAACATGTCCATGCTCGTATTTAGACGAAACCAAAGCTGCACAAAAGGAGAATAAATCAAGAAATACTATTTCTGGTATATCAAGAAAAAATTGGGGGAAAATATTTCAGGAAGGGGGTTAAAGATTTAACTCAATCCTGGAGGTACGTTGCGTCTTTCAAGATGTATTTATGTACGTTGACCGCGAGTTGTGAAGATGGGAGGCTTCTTCCCATAAGTATTCGACTCGTGCGATCTGGCCTTTGTTGTTGTTCGCACCGCCGTGACGTTGCTATTGTATGGTTGTGGAGACCTTGTAGGAATTGCTCACGAATGGCAAGAAAACGGTTTGAACACAAGCAAAATGTTATGCATACGAAAAAAAGCAATCGCTTGAAATCCATCTTTGGCTTGAAGGACGTTGGCAAGTGTTTTTTTTTTTTTATTATATATATACGGTCCATTACTTTCATGGGAGCACAAAGGCGGGTTTCGTATAATGTATTAAAATATTACGCGTGAGAGGAGAAGAATTTCCTGTCATGGAAGTTACGAAAGATAACTTCACACTAATGTATACAAATTTATGGATGTTTCTTTATGTGACCATCGAGGAACGATTCTACTGATATTTCTGGAGTGTATGATGGTTGGAATCAATTTGCATATTCTTGTTTTTGTCATACCAGACAAACCTGCAAACCTCGGGCAAACTATTAGGTTGTCAAGAACAACCTTTGTTTCAAGATGTTTTTGCGGGCAAGCAAGAATCTGTGCTTGCAAGCAATTCCTAATTTTTATGCAAATGGATTCAAGCAAAAGGCTAGAAAAAGCAATTACTATTTTTTATGCATACGGCCCAATGTCAAGACATTTTTTTTTATATAATGTGAGTTGTCCAGCTCTATTTTGCGAGAGTTAAAGAAAACTGTTGGAAGCTGGATGAGTTCCATACTGTGCTGCATCTCCAATTCTCCATAATCAAAATAGGGGCAAAATGACTCGTGTATATAAACCATGTTTAAACTAGATTCATTTACAACATTTCTCAGCCGATAATCCAATAAGTCTACTTATTTTCAGACAAAATAATATTTTGTATGTTTCACTTCCTCAATTTTAATATGTCTTATTTTTAAATTAAGTGTACAGAAAACATGTGTCGAGGTCTTAACTCGCATTCAATAAGTAGACCCATTTATATTCACTCTTTTTACATTCATTCCATAAAGAGTGAACAATTTTATTAGTTTTTTTTTTGAAGAGAGAAGCTTGTGCATGCAGCGAGACTAGCTGGGTTGAAGACCAAGTGGTTGTAGACCAAATGACGAAGAACATAAGAACGTATATGTACAGTAGTATAGTTGGAAGATGTGTCTGTGGAATGACGTCAAGTGACGTCATGTCTCGTGCCTGTAGTGTCAACGAAGTTTCTCACAAATATACGTGTCTGGTGATGGATTTTTTAAATTTAACAATGAAAATACGTTTTGAAATGATTATATGACTCAATATCACTTTTTTGGTGTTAAGTGGATACCAAAAGTGTAGAAATATCCGAGAAAACCTACCCATACGAAGATAAGGCAAATTTAATTCATTTAAAAGTACAAATGAGGGTGATAACCGAGCAGCGACAGGCTACCGGGCCTCACCCAGGTGGATCTGAGAATTGTGTTGGGTAGTACAAGTACTTCCCAGAATTATATACTTTAAGTTGTGATAATTCTTACAGCGCCTAGAAACTTTTGTATTAGGCGCTATATAAATGTTTCATATCATTATCATTATTATTTATAACCTCGTTACACGGATACATGGTACCTTATTGCTGTAGGGTAATGAAAATACATGCGGTAGCATACTAACTACTACCAGCACAATTCGCTTTTTTATCAAAAAAAAAAGTAATATGATTCCATACGTTTTCCGAATATAGGTTTACAGCTGAGTTGCATGACGCGATATTTCCTGCAAATATTTCGAATGTCATTTTTTTCTGCATGGACTTGCAAATTAAATAGGTTTGGGATAATGTGTTTGCTAACAAGCACCCCACGTACCTCGCATATTACTAAAAACAGTTCAATTTGAATTGTAATTTATCTCCTCAGTATAAAAACACAATAACATACAAACAAATAACATGAATGAATAACATATACACACATCATATTTTACACTGAGAGGGATGCGGCCAAAGAGGCGGGTATAATCCTTTAAAAACGACTGACCCTATAAATAAAAGCACATTGAAATTATATTTGGGCGAAACAGGACGATTACTTATACTACAGAAACAAACACACCTGAACATTTACATTAAAACATATACATCCAATGCCCACAAACAATATATTAACATAAACAATCAATACCCATGCTTTTACCTTATTCATTTTGATAATGATAAAGGAAATATTGTCGAGTCAGAGATTTGAAAATATGAAGTGAGTGAGATTGTTTAATATTATCGGGCAAACTATTCAAGAGTAGTGGAGCTTGAAGTAAAATAGACTTATGTAGCAATGACGCTCTAATGAGGGGGTAAGTGGAAATGGACATCAATTATTATGGGATGGTTATGAATACTGCAATTTAAAAGTGTATTATCCACCTTGTTCCTTAAATAATAATAATAATAATAATAATAATAATACATGGGATTTTTATAGCGCCATTATCCCTTTTAGTTAAATGCTCAAGGCGCTTTACGACAAAAGAACAGCAAAAGAAATATAACAACAACAACAAAAATAATTTTCGCACCATGAAAAAAAGGGTAAATGTCTGCCTTCAAAATGCACAACTGAACAAATGTGAATTTAGGTTGCCCTTAAAGGACGTCAAAGAGTTTGACTCCTTTAGCTCCTGTGGAAGAGCATTCCACAGGGCTGGTCCGGCATGAGCAAAAGCTCGATCCCCCAGGATTTCTTGGACAATGGAACATGTAAAAGACCAGAGTTGGAGGAACGTAATGTTCGTACAGGTTGGTACTGATGTAGCAGAGAATTGTATTCAGGAGCTGTTCCGTTGATACTATGATAAACCA
Source organism: Eucidaris tribuloides (assembly GCA_001188425.1). Lineage (NCBI taxonomy): Eukaryota > Metazoa > Echinodermata > Echinoidea > Cidaroida > Cidaridae > Eucidaris > Eucidaris tribuloides. The sequence continues at coordinate 29,085 of JZLH01S0519172.1, forward strand.
AAAGCAGGATTTTGAAAATTATACGTTCCTTTACGGGCAACCAGTGAAGACTGTTCAAGATAGGTGTAATGTGATTGTATTTATATTTCCGTGATTCATTGTTTAACATTGTGGAGGCTTTATGAAACTTTGATATGTGAGCCACGTGATTGTGTTCGAATGTACAAATAAATAAACCGTATACAAAGCACAACACAAGTTTAAAAGTTTATATTCTGCCATCGTGTCTGAAATGCAATACATGTTTTTTTAAGCATCACGCAAAGCCTTAATGATAACAAAACAGACTAGATGAAATGGGCATAATAAATGTAGGTACTCATAGATTTTCACCTTGTTTGCACAACATGATCATTTTGAAGTATTTTTTTTTTCCGGGCTTCATTTTTATACGTTATCAGAAACACTTATTGTGTAGGAGTCGCCCTCTATCTGGCTTTAAACATTTGTAAATAAATAAATTGTATTATAATGTAAATATATAAATAGCACTCGAAAAGACGGAAATTGCGGTTCACATACACACATACACACACACACACCTACACACACACACACACACACACACACACACACACACACACACACACACACTACACACACACACACACACACACACACACACACACACACACACACACACACACACACACACACACACACACACACACACACACACACACACACACACACACACACACACACACACACACACACACACACACACACACACACACACAGAGTTTGCAAGAATCTTCAGTCTTATTGAAGGAGGCAGACTTAATCAGAAGAAGACGAAGGAGGATCGTGGAGCTCAAATTTTATAAACTGGAAATATTGTGGATATGAAGGAGGATCGTGGAGCTCAAATTTTATAAACTGGAAATATTGTGGATATATGTCTTTAACGCCCAAGTGTAGTTTTGGTAAATGGTGAAAAAAATGAAATTCTTTGCAATTATGTTTTTACATACTTAATGCCCTGAAATTACTCGCTCTGAAACTCTGTCATTTTAGAGAAATTACTCAAAATGTAAAATGTTGGGGGACCCCGATATTTACCATATTTGGCCATGTACATACCGCTAGATGTTTTCCGATGATTGGAGCATCATAACATTTGTCACTTTAAACAATTTTAGATGGTAATTCTGAAGATTGACAGTGAAACATATTTCCGTGTTCCTGTAACAAAAAGTATGTTTTCCGCCTCTCCAAACCTTGATTTGGGTGTCTGACGATATTTCCGTCTTATTGTATTTACTCAAGAGTCTTTCCACCTCTTCAAACCCAATTGCTCTCATATTAGGCTCTCATCAGGAAACAGTGAACAACTTTACAAATACTGATCACAAATTCGAAATTTCATCGGAGAAGGATTTTCCAGTAAAAGATATAGCTTTCATCAGTTTGGCTTACCAACCGATATAGAAATGGGTAATGGTAAGTACTTTAATTTTCGGAGAAAATGTGGTGCCGGTTTATCGTATTTTGCAACGGGTCATTCTGTGTTACACGCATGGGCGCAAATCCACTTTCAAATGTAGGGGGACATCACATGCAGGAACCTGCCCAAACCATATTTTGCCAGCCAAAATTTTTCTAACCTGCCAAATTGCCAGCCAAACAAATTCTGACAAGCGGGGGGGGGAGGCGCCGACTAAAACCATATTTTGCCAGCCAAAAATTTTCTAACCTACCACATTTCCAGCCAAATCACAGTTTTGGGGCATGCACATGCAAATCGCTCGCGGGCGCGGGACATTTGATTATTGTGTCCCTCACCTTCAAATCGTGGGGGGGGGCGGGAACATGACCCCGTCCCCCCCCCGGATTTGGCCAATGGTTACACCGGTGTCAGGATCACTCGGCAGATTTCGAGTGATCCTTGTGGTCACTCGAAAATGAGTGAAAAACACATTTTCAATCCAAATTCACTCTTAATTCACTCTTTTCTGAAATTCACTCAAAGAATGAATATTCTCATTTTTAGAGAGTATCTCTATCTATCTCTTTATCTATCTATCTATCTATCTATCTATCTATCTATCTATCTATCTATCCATATATCTACCTATCTATCTACCTATCTATCTATCTATCTATCTGTCTATCTATCTATCTATCTATCTATCTATTTCTATCTGTTTTTATACTTTATATTCAAATGTCTTAAGAATGTATATGTTTGCTATTTGTTACCGTCGTAAATTTGTATTTTGTAATGAATCAAAATCAAATCAAATTAAAAAAGTTCATTTAATAAATGAGCTTAAAAAATTTTCTTAGCGCATAAATACCCTTGACTGGGTCGCTACGCGCTTATACATGTACATGTATAGAAAAAGAAAACAGGACAGTAAGAAAAAAGAAAAAGAAAATTCTGCATCTGGGTCAAACATTCGAATAACTAATTGATCATGATAATAAATATTGTGCAAATTCTCAGGATGCGAATTACAATTATTAACAGAATAAAACAAGAAATGGAATTTAAAATAAGAAATTGAATTTAAATTGACTGTGGCATAAATTGTTTTCGGTACCGTTTTCTTTGTTAAAACCAGACGTGTTGAAAATGCAGTGGTGTGTCTACGGGGGAAGAGGGAACACGTGCTCTGGGTGGCACTTAAGGGAGGGGGCAAAAAAGCAAGAGAGAGAGAAAGAGAAAGGGGAGGAAAGGAAGAAAATGAATTATGATCCTTATATACCTATATAAGGATTATACGTTCCCGTCCGTACCAGCCCACAGGGTTAAGTACATTAGAAAAAAAGGGTTTGTAAGGTAAACAGTAAAATCATTTTCTAGATCGATCTTCAGAATCTCGTTATTTCACACTCCAATATCTATAAAATTGGTCAATAGTGTATCAAAATGTTGAAAATTTGCTGGAAACATGTAATTGTCGTTGCTTTGTTTGATGCTATAAGGTTATTCAACCACTATTTTAAAAAACATATTGCGCCCCAATGAAGGATAAAGTATATAAAATAGCATTTTACAAAGGTTCAATATTTGAAAAAAAACTCATAATTTTTTGTTGCCTTGATAAATTTCCCATTTTCCCTTTTCTTTGCAGTGACTTTAAACTGCAGCGAAATTTGCCCGGATGAATTTACAACTGTTGTAAGCAATGAGTATACGGAGACATTACTCACTACTGGTAAGGTAACATCATCATGAAATTAATCTACTCTTCCCTTTAAAAAAACAGAGAGAATTAACGCCTTCATTCTTCAAACAATTTCGAGTGGGATATAATGATTCTCTTACTCTGTAAAGTGTAAATTCACAAAAATATTCGAAATTTTCCAAATTCAATTTATAGTAGGAGTAGTCGTAGTAGTCGTCGTAGTAGAAGTCGTAGTCGTAGTAGTCGTAGTAGTATAGTAGTAGTCGTAGTAGTCGTCGTAGTAGTCGTCGTAGTAGTCGTCGTCGTAGTCGTAGTCGTCATAGTCGTCGTCGTCGTAGTCGTAGTCATAGTAGTAGTAGTAAACGTAGTAGTCGTAGTAGTACACGTAGTAGTAGTTGTCGTCGTCGTCGTAGTAGTAGTAGTAGTCGTAGTCGTAGTCGTAGTAGTAGTAGTCGTCGTAGTCGTAGTAGTCATAGTAGTCATAGTAGAATTAGTAGAAATAGTCATATAGAAGTAGTAGTAGTCGTCATCGTAGTAGTAGTAGTCGTAGTCGTAGTAGTTATAGTCGTCGTCGTCGTCGTCGTCGTCGTAGTAGTAGTAGTAGTAGTAGTAGTAGTAGTAAACATAGTAGTTGTAGTAGAAGTCATAGTTGTAGTCGTAGTAGTAGTAGTAGTACTACACGTAGTAGTCGTAGTAGTCGTCGTCGTAATAGTAGTAGTAGTCGTAGCGGTAGTAGTAGTGGTAGTAGTAGTAGTAGTAGTCGTAGTAGTCATAGTAGTCATAGTAGAATTAGTAGTAGTATAGTCATATAGAAGTAGTAGTCGTAGTAGATATAGTCGTCGTCGTCGTAGTAGTAGTAGTAGTAGTAGTAAACGTAGTAGTTGTCGTAGTAGTCATAGTTGTAGTCGTAGTAGTAGTAGTACATGTAGTAGTCGTAGTAGTCGTAGTAGTCGTCGTCATAGTAGTCGTAGTAGTCGTAGTAGTCGTAGTAGTCGTCGTAGTAGTCGTAGTAGTCGTAGTAGTGGTGGTAGTAGTAGTAGTCGTCGTCGTAGTAGTAGTAGTAGTAGTCGTAGTAGTAGTAGTAGTAGTAGTCGTCGTAGTAGTAGTAGTAGTCGTAGTAGTCGTAGTAGTCGTAGTAGTCGTCGTAGTAGTAGTAGTAGTACTAGTAGTAGTAGTAGTCGTCGTCGTAGTAGTAGAAGTAGTAGTAGTATTAGTAGTAGTGGTAGTAGTAGTAGTTGTTGTTGTTGTTCTTGTTGTTATTGTTGTTGTTGCTGCTACTACTGTTGTTGTACTGTCTTAACGCCAAACTCTTTCCCTCACTTCCTAGAGTATGTAGACCTAACGACAGATCTATTGTCACTGGCAGTAGACATCACGGACTCGCCCCATGGCTCAAACCAAACTGGTAGGCAGAAGGGTTGCTAGAGCATTTTGTATTTTAATGGGGATGTACATAGTGAGTTTGTCGACTAGCAAGAATGAAATTGCCAACTAAAATTATTGTTCAAAATGCGTACATCGAGTGTCTTTTATTCGTCTATCTTTGTTTAATGTCATTCGGTTCAATGTACCACCAAGTTTCATCATTTTAAAGGGAGAAGGCACCGGCAACTAACAGGCATAAGTTAAGAAAACATTTGATTTTTGCACCAATCATATTCGCAACTACACATTGCGCTGAAACTGACGCAGCATGACCGATGCATGTCACCCGACGTGTGTTATCACGCCGTAGTAATGTATGCACTGTTTTGAATCGATAAGCTCTCCCCCCTCTGACTGTTTCTGCAAGTTTATCTGAAGATAAGGCTTGCAAGAATAAATATCAACACAAATAACTGTTTATAGGCCTGCTGAGTGTGAGTGTCACACAGTAAAGCCACTTAATTTAGGTTGTCTTTATCACCATATACCATAATTCTCACAATACTCTCAATGCCTTTTTATTTCTTAACTTATGCCTGTTAGTTGCCGGTGCCTTCTCCCTTTAAGGGCGGGGACTTTGTGTTATTGTTGTTGTTGTTGTTGTTGTTGTTGTTGTTGTTGTTATTGTTATGAACAAAGAGAAAAAAGGTGGGGAGATGTTTTCCCCTCCCAGAGTGAGAGAATTTCACATTTTTTCTCCACAATTTAAGACGGGGGAATTTATAAATAATCGGTTGCTGTTACAAAAGGGTGGTGATTGATGATGAAATAGGGATGGCCCTCCCAGGGTTAGAAAATTTTGACATTATTACCTGAAAAGATGTATAATTATTTCAGCCCCATTTAAGATCACGAAATGCAAAATGATAGAATTGGCTCATATGGCTGCAGTTAGAGAAGTGTAGTAAGGGATGATCAGTGATAAAATTGGAAGGTTGTGGAAGGGGGTTCCCCTCTCCCCTCCTCCCAGGGTTAGACAATTTTGACAATACCTGCCATATTTAGCCTAAGTAAAGACCACGGAATTGAAAATAATAGAATTGGCTCATATGCCTACATTTAGAGAAATGTAGTAAGAAATGACCGGTAATAAAATTGGAAAGGTGTGGGAGGGGGTTCCCCTCCTTTCATGGTTATACAATTACCATTGTCATCTTCCAAAATGCACATTTAAGACATAAATAATGGCAAATTGCTGCTTAATTTTGATGTGCATAAACATGCTAGAGGTAAAAAAAAAAATTCATTTTGACCTTCCAAGTCGTGTATTTGTTCATATCTAGACCCTTTAAAGTCCACGGAATACAGATAAACAAACAAGAGGGGGCGTAAGATAAGTGCATAGTTCTACTGCTCAAAATGTATTTTTTTTTTGTGAAGGGGGGGGGAGGGGGTGTCATACACTCTCCCAGTAACGTCCCTGTCGGTAAGGTGAAATATTTTGAATGCGTGAGGTGAATTATCAGTTAATATAGGCTATCTAGCTTCATTGAGTGAATTTGGAAATTCAAGGAAAACCCCAAATGTCATCCTATACACGAAGTATCAGCAAGGACTCGTGGAGATTATTAGACATTGTAACAAGTAGGGTGTTAAATTTTACACCAATATAAAGATTAACACCATATTCTTTGCCTCACTTCCTATAGGGGATTTGGACGTTACAACCCATCTGGTATCGCCGGCAGTTAACATCATGGATTCTGATGTTTCAGACCTAAGTGGTAATGCCCAATATATTCAATGTATGAGATAAATGAATTTAAGGAAATCTAAGGAAAGGCCTAATTTTTTTTTCCTGTAAGAAGTAACAACAATGATCCCTCGGGATTATTGGACACTGCAAACAAAGTGAGGTGCTGCCCAAGATACCATAATGACACAAAGTGTATTATAATACATTACGCGAATTTTATGTACGAAAATATTCGAATGCGCCTTAAAACTAATGTTATAACCACATTATTTGTGATCGTACAATCAGTATGGAATATGTGCTACATCCGTCTATTAATTCATTACTCTGCCAATGCAGTCTGGAAAACAAAAAGAAAATGTTGAATGTGTATTTTAAATGTGTCAACTGACTGACGTTTACGGCGACGTACTTTTGCTTCCTCTGCGATCTGGATGTAGCCATCTTTCCTCAGCTTCGCTTCGGAAAGATAGCTACATCCAGATCGCCTCGGAAGTGATATGTCGTCCAATCACCTTCACCAACGATAATGATTTGCTTACTTTATTCATAAACGTGTTTATAAACATAAAAAATGTTATGCATTAGTCTCATGTAGATAAGTATTCATGGACAAATAGATGAATACTGTAATAATGCAACTGATGTGACTCTAGCGAACCTAAAAGATTCACTAAACGGTAGTTAATTCTAGATAATTATTGATCTTCAAATTTCACGCACACGGATGTCTTTCAAGGCATGAGTGATGTTACGTTGTGCTTCGGGGGGGGGGGGCTGCAAACAGATAGCATGCCTTTGGTCGAGTGTTTCCCTTTATTTCATCAGATGAATCATCAGTATTTTTAGTTTAATATTCACAAACTTACATTTCCAACATTTATATCATCATTTCATCAGGTGTGATTAGTATGACAACGCTTGCAGTTGTGGCATTTCTCCTGGCCGTTTACGCGGTTGTAATAACCGTTATACACGTCCACTTCAGGTAGGCCTATTCATGTGTGTGTGTGTGTGTGTGTGTGTGTGTGTGTGGTGGTGTGTGTGTGTGTGGTGTGTATGTGTGTGTGTGTGTGTGTGTGTGTGTGTGTGTGTGTGTGTGTGTGTTGTGTGTGTGTGTGTGTGTGTGTGTGTGTGTGTGTGTGTGTGTGTGTGTGTGTGTGGTGTGGTGTCGTGGTGTTGTGCGTGTGTGTGTGTGTGTGTGTGTGTGTGTGTGTGTGTGTGTGTGTGTGTGTGTGTGTGTGTGTGTGTGTGTGGGGGGGGGGTATGCTTCTGTATTCATGTTTATTCGTAATAGTCGTTATTTGGAATGCGCACACTTCTTTGCGTAGCCCTGATTTAAAGTGCAGATTTCTTACAAATAATGATCAATTACACATGCAAAACATTTCATTACTAATTTTAAATGAGCTTCACTAAGGGGTAGCGCCAAAGTAAAATTTCAGGAGGGGTGAAATGCGTCGGGGAAAATTTTGACTGCCAAACAAATTTTTACTAGCCAAAATGGAAGCTGAACAGCATCCGGCAAGCGGAGGCGGGGTGCCGATGACGACAAAAAGCATTTTCCCGTCAGTTTTTTTTCCTACCAAAATCAGCAACAGTAGAAGGGCAATATTTTCGAAAAACAGTACAATTCCCGTCATTTTAATAATAAAATAGGAGTGGCCGCCCACCCCCTGACCTCCCAGTGGCGGACCAGAGAAACCTGAGAAACGTTTTGTTTTTTAGATTGTCGTTTGTATCATAAGATATGGGCCCATGTCTGGTGGAAACAACTTTCCCAAGAATTCCCTGATCTTCTGCTCTATCAGAACGTCTGTGAAAAAAAAAACAATAATTCCTTCAGCTATTTACACATAGTAATCTAGATTCAGGTTTCCTCGCCACACCACTGCACGCTTGATGATACACTGGCAGAGCGAGGAATTCTTGAGATAGTGAATCCGCCAGCACAGGCCCATGTCGTCTGGTGTAAACTACAATTTGAAGAGCAAAAAGGTTGACAGGTCTTGGGGGGGGGGGCGGGGTAGAGGGGTGTTTGATTGTACCATGTACCNTTAAAAAAGAGGGGTCACGTCAGGACATATCTATTTTTTTTTTTTTACATTGGTTTATATCTAATTGTGGCAGAAACTGCAAAGAGCAGCTCCGGCCCGCCTGTGGGGTAAAAGGGGCATATTCACTAAAAGCTTTTGGTTTTGGGCTATTACAGGCCCGTAAATTGATGCATTTTATTTGAGAAGGAAATCAGTCACCCCCCCCCCAAAAAAAATGATTTAGGAAACTGGGTAGAAAACACACAAAAACAATGGGTGTCCCATGTTCCCTCTCCTTACAGTAGCGTCTTTTTTCTTCAGATGTTTGTTACTGTATGTTTGTGCTGTATGTTTAATTGTCTATACAATTATTGTGCAAACTATATTCGTTGAGAACAGAGCAGAATTATTATGGGGAATGTAATCATGACATTGGCAGAGAAGTCCATGGGGGTGGAGTGATGGGCGGGGTTGGACCCCAGCTACTGTATTAGAAATCGGGACAGGACACTACTATACTGCTCTGAAAGTGAAATAATCCACTTAGATCTATAGAAAAATCTCAAGAAAAAAAACTCTTTCAAAAATCTGTTATGAAAATCGGCCGATCAAAATACAATTTGAGAGTCCGAAGATGGGTGAACAAACTCGCTTTCTCACAAAAATGCGAGCAAACCCGGTTGCCGTGGCAATCATAAATAAGTAGCACTTTAAAACTTCATTGTATTGTTCTTTTCCTGTTTATAGATGGATCAAATGCCCCACAAGTTTGAAATAAAAACATTATTTCAAACAGATTTATAAAGAATCACAAATTTTGAATAATTTCTTTTTTTCTTCTATATCCTTTCTAAAGCAAATCATATTTACATATTTCAAAAAGATATTGCAACCATTCATGTGAATAATGATTACAAAAGAAAACTGAATTGAGACTAATGTATTCAAGCAATTATAATCACAAGAAATTAATTTTAAGAGGTAATTCTTGACTATTTTCAATAAATTGTCTGACGCCCTTTTGTATTGTATTAGGACATTTATGTGGCAAATATTAGTTTATTGTACCATTTTGACCTTTAAATACAATAAAGATGTAGCTTTTAAACAATAAATGTGTTCCATAATTATTTCAAATGTGTGATAACTCAAATTTGATGCAGTTTCAGTGATATGTACACAATTATGGTCCCAAACTAAACAGTGGTTTATCATTTTCTTATATTTTGACAATATTTTTATCATATTTTGACAGGATATTAATGCTCAATGTGGTTACCATCAGAATTATTGATGATGTTGTATTGTAGAGTGTGACTTTCAGTACATCTGTGCTAATTGTTTTATTAATTGTCCTCCAAATGTAGGAATCCTGAAGGGTAACAGTATGCCACGTCGGGCCAAAATGGACCAAAATAGCTTTATGTTGATCGGGTTAAGGAAATGTGTACCCCATGAATTTCTGATAGGTTAGACCCTATAGAATCCAAAACAGTCAAAAAGAAATATCAATTCTAGCACAAAAATCCTATGGGAGCTATATCCTTGATATTCTATACCACACTATTATGCTGCAGCACGTCTCAAAGAATTGTACAAGTAAAAGGCGCCCTCTTTGACAGTTAGAAAATAAATCTCCTACACGTGCTTATACCTCAACATCCAGAGCATAGTCTTAGCTTTCAACTGGTGTTTGTTTTGTTTATTTTGCTTGTTTTTATCCTCAGATATGTTCAGTTAACAACAAAAGGGCAAAATCACAATTGTGCCATATGTACTAAGGACTGTAGTAAAAGTGGCATAATTTTGACTTCACCCTTTAATATTTAAATCTAAATATCTCATGATTGAAAAAAGCAAACTAACCAAAACAAACGGCATTTGAAAGCCGAGACTTTGTTCCTAATTTTGACGTAACCATCATACCCCAACACTATCTTACTAATTACCAAAGAGGGCGCTTTTCACTTGCAATTTTTTTAAAAACACGATTTTTGGTCGTTTTTTCAACATTTTTTTAGGTATTCAACGTGTTTTAATCATGAAAATAACCATCTCCATCGATTGTTCATGTCATATTTAATCTGAAAAAGTGTTTTATTTGTCTCTGTATGTCGTGTAGTTCAAAAGTTATGGAAATAAAAGATTTTCGTCGAAAATCCAAGATGGCCGCCAAGATGGCCCCCAATGACCCCCATGGGACATGATTTCGTCTTGGGAACATTAAAATTCATTAATCTGACACCCTAAGGGTTACAAAAAAGTAAGTTAAAAAAATGTGTTCGAGGGGTGCATGGGGACTCCCCATTCCTACCAGACTACAGGGGCGACGATCCGTGTTTCGGATTGGGAGGGGGGAAGCAAAGTGAAATAAAGCAAAAAAAAATCGGTGCGATCCGCGCACCAAAATTGCAATACAGAATTTTGCGCCTGAAGCATGCCGAAAATGTAACAAGTTTGTATATTTACCATGTTTAATGGTATTTTTACGCCAAGTGTAAGGGTATTGTAGTTCTTTCCAATAATTTTTAAACATGCCCTTGTATACTTTTAATTTTTCAAGTTGTCAAAATCATTGGGGAGGGGGGTCAAATCGATATGTTTGCCCCCCACCCAATATTGTCATTGGTAGGGCGATCGCACCCCCCACCCGCCCCCTCAGGATCGACGCCTCTGTTAACAAATATGTTAAAGGCAGTGGATCTCTTTTGTATGCCTGAAAACTAACATTGTGTAAATACAATGGCCTTTACAAGAAAATGCCATCTGGGAACCTTCAGCAAAATATAGGAGCTGGAAACTTAGTTTTAGTGGAATCATAGTGACCGTTAGACTCTGATTTGAAATTTTTCTCGCGAGGAAAAAAATCCTGCCATCAGTGTTGGAGGTCTCGAGACTGGTCTTGGTCTCGAGACCAGTCTCGAGACCAGCATGCTCTTTCTTGGTCTCGGT
>JZLH01S0519172.1:65742-75959 GCA_001188425.1 Eucidaris tribuloides
AATTCATGGCCCTCGGTAAGGTGGCGGGTGCTGAGGGTGCTGCAGCACCCAAACAAATTGTTTCTGAAATTCAAAAATTTAGGCGCGATTTATGGGGCCGTATTTCCCCTTCCCCCCCCCCTCCCCGCTGAGCGACTTTTCGGCTATTGTTGATTTAGCGGCGAAACTTTGGCCGCTGAAAATTAATTTTTGCCGCGAAAATATATTCGTTCGGCACCCCGGTGAAAAATCGTTATTCCCTGGGTCCTGGAGGAATTTGGTCAGTGTGAGAGTCGGTTTCCCGGAGGAGGACATCTCCCACTGAGGAAACCCTCCTCCCCCCCCCCAATTACAAGTCGCGGACGATAAATTCCTCCAGTACAATTCCTCTAGAGGACAACTCCCCCAATGACACCTCCCCCCATACGCCCAGACGACAGCTACCCCTGTGGACAACTCTTGAAGAGGAATTGAACAAGGATTCCAGTTTTAAAAATCTGATTTGTCCTGGGGTGGATTTGTCCCCCAGAGGAGTTGTCCTCAGGAGAGTTGTCGAAGTTGTCAGGTGAGAATCGTTCCTGGGGGAGTTGCGCCTGATATATTATGGAATGTAACTGATTGCATGTATTTCTTTCTCTTTCTGAAGCCTCTATGTTCTCACACGGAAGACTAGTGAAGACTCGACCGCGTTCGCGGCAGAACCGGCCTCCCCGGGACCCACACTCGGTTCTTACTTCGAGACCAACGCAGCTGTACAGCCTTTTAGAAAACCACAACTATTTGACTGAAAGCAGGGGAAACATTGTGGAATTTGCCAGCGGTGGCGAGGAGCCCACACCTCCCGTATCGGTAGCCATGAACCCTGGACCGTCTGCAGAAGTTCTCCCAACAGCCAGGATGCAGCGAGTTTCGAAAGACGGCAGCGCCCTTCATGTTCAAAGAGTGATTTCCTCGCCCAGTTCGCAGGTGTCATACCTCGCCCCGGAACTATCACTGCCCCGCGTAGAAATCCACAGACCACGCGGCCTGCGGAACTCACCTCAGCGAATTACGGGAAACAGCGTTCGGAGACAGACGATAGAAAAAGTGCCGCCAGGTATAATGCAGGTTCACCAGTACTCTGAACCGACGAGACAAGTGAATTCTATGCAGTATGGTTTCGTGCGCAGCGAAGCCGCGAGACTTAGAAGCGACTCCACACAAACTGTTTCACCTAACACTGCGGAAGTTAGATTGTCCCCGCATCGCTTGCAGGGCTCCCTCCGAGACCGCGCGCCTCTCAAACATGTTGGTGAAGAGGTAGCGCACGAGACGCATGATGAAGTTGGACAGCGGATGCTATCGAAGTCAGGGGATGGAAGTGCGCCCACAGTTAATGAGTCTGTTTTTGTCTGGGAGGCGGTAGACGGTACTACAGACAGTTTGCCAAAAATCACCAACGTTACCAGCAGCTTCGACGATGTTAAGACGAAGAGTGAGCCCATCTTTGTGGCCGACGATTTACCTCATGAATCGACTGAAATCCACAAACCTGCAACGACGGAAGGTAACTATACGCACTATTGCAGAAAAAGTTCAACTTTGACCAAAAAGATGCAAACCATTGTCACACTGGAAGCTCTTCTTACCTGCAAAGATGCATCTTAAAGCTTGAGAGTTGCACACTTTGAAACTTTAAATTTACACCCTGAAGGTGCAACTTTGCACTCTAAGGATACAGATTTGCTCCTTTAGAGTACATGTACAAGTTTGCACTTCTGGTGCCGCATGGCACATTAAGGTTGAGTGTTCAAACCTTGATGGTACAATTTTGTACCTTAAAAGGAGCTTCCATTGTGGTAAGGCAAGGGTTTGCACATTTTGGTGTAAAGTTCTGTTTTCTTAATCTGTATCGTAGCCTTATTCACATCGAGTGTTGCCAACGTTCGAAATGCCTCAAAAGAAACAAAGACAGGACGAAAAACAATTAAGAATCTTTGGTTTCTAAGTTAATATTCCTAAGTCTCAGTGTATCAGAGCAAAAAAAAAACAGTAAAAGGTCTGGAGAGAAAAATTACAATATTTCGACAGATGGACAGTGCTATAATGTTATACCTCATAACTTTATCGTACAGTAAAGTTAGGTAGATGACTCTTAAAAGGTTGGCAATAGTTACAAAGTTTTAAGACCATTCACTTTAGTCTCATTTCATTTTCATTGTCATAGCAAAGAAATATAAATTTACTTTTTGTATATTGAAGCAAAGATAATTGTTCAAAAGTATTATTTAACATATTATCATCACGCTTACACAATGTTTGAAATGTTTGCATGGCGATACTAACTTCACATTCTTGCTTCTATTTACCAGCCCATACTCAAACAATTCCATTCTCAGAAGACACGGGACATGGCAGTCTGTCCGGCAGCAGTTCGAAATCCGAGGGTACCAACGCGACTTCAGATAGAATTGGAACTGAAAATGTTGAACGTACTGAAAATATGCGTAGACCTGAACTCGAGGGAGACTCTACTCATGCAGAAGACGAAGGCTTTGGATTTCACAGAGATATTGATCCGCATGAACAGAATGGCGCGGAAGTTCGATATAGTGATGAAGTTTTGTTCGTGGAGGAGGACGGTAACGAAGATGAGGATGGATTTATTGGTGTCAACGCCGTAGAGGGCGACGAAGAAGACGACGTCTGACCCGAGAGGGAGATGAAAGTCACACGCAGCAGGGTCGATTGGAATGTGACGAAGGACGTCAAAGCCGCGATTATTCTTATGGACGCTTTATTTGGAAGAGGAAGGAAGCTCGGATGGAGATCTTGTTTTTCGAGGTGAAGATAGCCGCCAAGGCAGGTAGGCTGATTAAGCCGCCCAAACACAGACGCGAACTTCTCGAACTCGAGCTCGAATCGGCGCGAGATCAACGCGATCTGCAGAAGAGACGGCAAGAGGCGGAGATCGAGTTGATTCGCGAAAGACAACGCTACGAAAGATCGCGGATCACCGAGCTGGAATCTTCTCGGAAGGATAAATCGAGAATAGTCGATACGAATAATAGTGTTCAAGAAAATGGCCTCGAATGATTTTGCGAATACGTGGTTATGACTTTCTTATTTGACTTAACCTGATGGTTTAGAACAGGGTGTCCCCTTTCACCCCTCCAGGTAGTTAGCCTCCGTACAACTCTATTCAGAACGTACGGTGGTGGCCTCAAGGATCAACCACCATCACAACGGACCTGGTCCTTCCCTCGTAGGCCTATAGGACATCCCGGTGGCCGTGGTGTGGTGAAGTAATTACTCCCGGGTAATTACTGAGGAGTTTTCGAAATTCAGGACGGCCAGAGCACGCTAACTTTTTTGCGCGTGCAGGAGACTAACTTTCTCTCCGTAATCTTGTGTTCTATTGTAGTACGGAAATTTCTTATCTCGTATATTTCTGGAACAGCAGCCTCTCTTAAGCATACCAATAACATGCCCAAACCATTCCGGTGCCGGATTGATAGATTAGTCTTTGCGAAAATTGCTAGTGTTGCGACGCAACTAGGAAATGGAAAATCATTCAGAATTTTGTGTCATCGTTGATTTGAGGAATGTCGTGTTAGCTACTTAATGGTTTATCCAGCATGTCGAAAGGCAATATCCGGATGTTATAAACGTTCAACTTTTTATATTTACTTCTACAATTAAAGTTAGACAGGTTGATCCCAAGTCTTGCGTAGGGACGAATTCGTGATGTTGAATTCAGGTGATTAGGAAAACCCCTTTTAAATTGGAGTTTTGTTCTGTAAAAATGTCGACTGTATTGCCTCTTGTGTTTTCTTCAGATATCTTGGAAGATGCAGAAACTGCCACGCATCGAAACTTGTTATGGTGACCTATCATCTGCTTTGTTTTTGCTCATAACGTTTTCTCATGGCTACTTATAGTTACTTATGTGAAATAAATTATTTGTTACGTTCATAAATAAGTGTCCTTTGCGTTTTATTTATAAATTTGTTTCAATTTTTTGAGTGAATTTGTGGCATGTCCGAATGCCAATCGAGGAAATGTTGAAGGCGCCTTTTGCATATACAATTTAACTTTGCCCACAATCAGTATCGTCGAGCAGTACCGGTAGTTTCAGGGGTAATCTCCATCTGTTTTAGACAAGACAAAAATTCAGATTTCGACACGAAAATTATTCATGATCAACACAGCTGTTGGAAAGTGCATTCCTCGCTTGCGCTAATCAAAGTGATATCCTTATAATTGTGTTTAATTATAGCTCGACAGAACTCCACCTTTATGTCCGCGGAGAAGAGTTTTTATACTTTCACATAATTCTCCATAGTAGACCCTAGTACGCAGGATAAAGGCGATGCAATAAGCCCGGCCCCCACTCGCCATATCAAGGGTAGATTAGTACTCATACCTAGATTTTGAAAGACACCCATACCTAGAGCAGTAGTAAATTTGTTGTTTACTGCCCTATCTGAGGGTATTTTCCCTGGTATTTATTGGACCCCTTTTTCGGGCCCTATCAGGAGACTTCCAGGATCCCCCCCCCCCCAATTTCAGGGCAGCGCAGGTAAAACTTGGGGGGGGGAGGGGTGGCGAAATCCGTCGGGGTAAATTTTTCGCGGCAATAAGTACCGGAAAGTCGCTCAGCTGTGGCGGGCGGGGGGGGGGTGGCGGTCTCGCGGAATTTTCGCAGCCAAAAAAACTATCCTAAATAAGCAGCCAAAATGTCACTCAGTGGAGGGAGGGGGTGTTGGTGGGAAATTTTTGCGGCCAAGCAAAATATTCACGTCCAAATTAACGGCCAAAAAACACCAGAAAAGTCGATGTGTGAAAATCTTCAGGAAAAGAGCGAAATTTGCGAAAAACACTAAAACCCCCTAATTGTCATTACTTGGAATACAACACACTGCAAAAAGTGAGGTGTTAAATTTAACACCAATGGGTGTTGCACAATGTGAATAGCGGAAAAGTGTTGATTTTTCAACACCCTTGGTGTTTGATATAATTCGTTTGGTGCTAAAATAACACCCGCGGTGTTAAAATTTTACACCACGTCTGGTATCGATATTGTGCAACACCATGGGTGTTAAATTTAACACCCCAGTTTTTACAATGTAGGGAGACCCCCCCCCCCCCCGTGGCGCCACGCCTGTTGTAACTTTCTCAGGCATTCAGCATGAATTCTATGAAAAGTACACCTTATTTCAACATTTCTCGGGTAAATTTTATCCGAGAAGCCAGGCCGAAAATAAACCCCTATGCCCGAGAAAAGTGATACGCACATGCGGCCCACCCGACCTAGGATGTAGTGGGATGTGCTTTCACTTGCACTAATCAAATTGATTTCATAATCACTTTCAACTCTAATCAGATGGAATTACATCTTTGTGTCCGAAAAGGGGTGTTTCATATTTTCAGAAGTCTCCATAGTAGGGCCTCAAAGGATAAAGATGATATAATTTGCCATTATATCATTATATTTTACACAAATCCATCGCTTTTTGAGATATACAGGTTGTTTTGGTGGTTTCTTGTTAGTATGATGGTGACGATTTCATATCAACTGATTATTATAGGTGTAAAACCCTGATCATTTTCTTTAAAAAACACAAATAATCAAAATGGCTGCCATAAAGGCATTGGTTTAAACAATCCAAATTTTTGTTATCATGCGTGCAATTTTGATGGGTTTCTTGTTAATACGAAGGTGCTGACTCAAAATCAGCCGAGTACAATTTGCGAAACTTTATATATTCAAAATGGCTGCCATACAGCAATAGGCCCATCTCAATGTGTGATCTTATAATTATGTTGCGAATTTGTGATATGATCACCATATCTAAGTGGTTTCTTGTCAATGTAAAATATCTTATTCCCATCTGCACTGCAAAAACTGGGGTGTTAAATTTAACACCCATGGTGTTGCACAATATAGATACCAGACGTGGTGTTAATTTTAACACCACAGATATTATTTTAACACCAAACAAATTATCTTAAACACCAAGAGTACTGGCTTTAACACCAAGGGTGTTGAAAAATCAACACTTTTCCGCTATTCACATTGTGCAACACCAATTGGTGTTAAATTCAACACCTCACTTTTCGTAGTGTGCTGAGTGCCAGAATTTTAATTTGAGTATCTTTGTAAAATCTCAATCTTCACATCTACTGAAAACATACATTCCTTCTTAAAAATATCCGGGGTGCCAGAATATGAGGTCACTCCAAAAAGAGTGATAAACACACCTTTTCACTGCAAATTCACTCTAAATTCACTCTTTTCTGAAATTCACTCCTCAAAGAGTGAATATTTTCACTCAATATTTTTTAGAGAGTACTCATATAATCAACATAAGATGTATTGGGAAGACGGAGAGACAGTTTATTTGCAAAAAAACACACACACGTTTCATAGATTGCAATATTCCATATGACAGGATAAACGTGTCAAGTTGTCAAAAACCACTACGCAGAAGCTTGTACTGCAAAACTGGGGTGTTAAATTTAACGCCAAGTGTGTTGCGCAATGTGAATACCAGAAAAGTGTTGATTTTTTCAACACCCTTGGTGATGAGGCCAATTGCTCATGGTGTTTGAAATACTAGTAATTCGTTTGGTGTTAACATATTTAAATAACACCCGTGGTGTTAGAATTTTACACCACGTCGGGTATTCATATTGTGCAACACCCATGGTGTTAAATCTAACACCCCAGTTTTTGCAGTGTGTTGATGTGTTAAAGCAAGCTTCTCACTATTTTCAGTATTTCCTTTATTTCAAGAAACAATGTTTACGATGTTATATTTGGGATTCTAGGTCTCAACAGATATAAAATTATCGCCTTCATAATGACCCCAAAAAAATCATAATATCATAACAGTGAGAGAAAAAAAAACACCGACCGAGAGAGTGCTGTAACATACTCAATGGTAATGGTTGCCATTTTGAAGATTTTCACTCTTTCATGAATAATGATGAAATATATTACAGCAGGGATCAAGCACGTTTGAAAACTGCACTAACATTAAGGATAAACCATCCATTTTAGTACAATTCTTACACAGTAATTGTCAATTGTTACTTTATGAAGGTCATTTTGAATAATTGTATATTTTGTAAAATCGCTCAAGGTTTCACGTCTGGCATTCATCAGATTTGGAATCGGCACCTAAATATTGAAAACAAACCGTCATTTTTTGCTATTGGAAAAGAGTTTTCTGTTTGTTCCGGACATGATAAAAGTATTTGTATTATATTTATTTTCTTCGGATCACTGGTTAGGAAAAATTTGAACCGGGACCCGATAGCGACGGTCGGGATCTGGCATTCCGTTCAAGGTTGCCAGGTTTTCCGATTCTCAAAACGCCAAATTACACGCCAAATTCAGGGGGAAAACGCCAAATTTGTCTTTGATGCATTCTATGAGCAGCATAACCTAGATAAAGTTAGAAATAACGTTGTAATCAATTTATAACACCTTGGAAACCTCTGCCGCAGCCGAATTTGAGTGCCGCGGTTTTTGCGCAGGCAAATTTTGCACGTTAAGTACATGCGCACATTAGCCGGTGATAGAACATTTACTGTTTCAGCTTCAAAATACTGAAATGATTTGCCACTTACAATAAGACAGTCTTCATCAATACCTATTTTCAAAAAGGCATTAAAAACCCATCTTTTTAGCAGTTTGTAGTTTTAAGATTACATAGTTGTATACAATTGTAAGCGCTTTGGGCCTAATGGGAAAAGCGCAGTATAAGTGATAATAATAATAATAATGCGCACAGCTACTTTTGGACCCCACTTGTGGCACCTATTTTACTGAAAATCGGGTTTTATAATGATTTTTAGGTATGCCATTGTACAACGCCGTAAAGCCGTTTAGCGTGATCTTTGAATTTTTCAATGCCAAACAATATAAAAAAAAACCCGGCAAATTTGGTGTTTTTGGCGTTAAAAACGCCAAACTAGCAACCCTGATTCAGTTCCGACCGACTCGGGCTTAGTGGGGAGGGGGCAGGGGGGGGGGTGTGGGGTTGGTCACTCACGAACCGTGTATTTCTGATGAATGGTTTCTGTAACATTGTCATGGCAAATCCATTTTCAAAATGGGGGGGGGACACACATCAGAACTGCCCAAAACCATATCTTCAGCCAATTTTTTTTTACCAGCCAAATTGCTCAGCCAAACACCTTCTTGACAATCGGCGGGGGGGGAAATGCGGCCCAAAACCATATTTGTCAGCCAAATTTTTTTTACAGCCAAATTCCACCAAACACTTTCGACAACGGGGGGGGGTGGCCGGCCAAAACCATATTTTCAGCCAAAAAAAAATAAATGCCAGCCAAATATAGTTATCATACACATGCAAATCTGGGGGGGACATTTGATATTGTTCCCCCACTTCAAATCGGGGGGGAATTTCCCCTGTCCCCGGATTGCGCCCATGACAGTTGCTTGTTGTGGGGGTGTGTGGTGTGGTGGGCGTATCGTATGCCAACACTGTAGTTTGTCATACACACCCGCAAATGAGAAAAACGGTAATCGAGAACTCCTAACAAACAGGCATAAATTACTGCAAGGTATTCTCAACTGGATCCTCCCCAAAAAATAAAATTACCAGATTAAAGGACGCCACAAATGACTAATCTCATAAATTTTGGTTATACTTACACCCAAAGAAGCACATTCACTCAAAATTGGTGAACACACATATGCCGCGACAAATCCCGACAACAATGCCCGAAAAAGCGACAAATGCTCCGCGACATTGCTCCGCGACAATGTACGCGACATTTGCTCCGCGACAAATCCCGACGACATTGCTCCGACGACAAACTCCGGCACATTTGCTTCCGGCGACATTTCTCCACGATATTTGCTTCCGACACATTGCTCCGGCGACAATTGCCCAGCGACAAATTGCTCCGCAGGTACACAAATCTCCGTCGACAATTGCTCTAGAATGACGCACAAATGCCCAGCACAAAGCCGCACAATTTGCTCCGACGACAAATGTCCCGCACATTTCCGACGACATTGCTCCGGCACAATGGTCCTCAGTTCATATCTCGGCGAAATTGCTCCTCGACATGCTCCGGCTACAATTGCCAAGCGACATTTCCCGGCGACACTTCTCGCACAATAGTTCTATGCGACAAATCTCGCGGCACAATTGCTCCACGACATTGCCGACGACTTAATCCAAATACGACAATGCCCGGCGACAATGTTCCGACATTTGCTATATAAGGTGACAATTGCTCTACATAATATGCCCAAAGCCGATAATGATCAGTACATTATTGGCCACGACAATTTGATCCACAATTAACAATTCTAGGCGACAATCGCTCCGCTTACAATTATCCGGGCACAAACCATCGCAAAATACAAAAGTTGGACACCTTAACTTACCCTTCTCACTAATCTCATTCTATCCGATACATGCTATGAATACTATCAATCTCTGGACTTTTGAAAGGACATTACAAAAATTATCACCCGTTACTTGCCAAAACCAGTAAAATGATTCATGATTGATGAGTATTGCTAAAATAATCTTAGTAGCACAATAAAAAACTGTTCGAGTTATTTACCTCTTCGCTCCCCTTTCATGTTAAGCATTTTGTCTAATAGTCTACCCTCATACGAATATTCATATTGTAATCGTGTCACGTGTAATATCAATCTGGCCACATTTCCCATCAGTCTCAACATATTTTTGTTGTTGGGACAAATCTGTACAAGCTTTTGTTCAGGCATCCTCAATTTACATATGATTATACTTATCTTCTCTATATCTAAAGCATAAATACTTGTTCCATTAAAAAAAAAATCTGAAACTATATGCTGCTGATATTGGTCATGAAAGTTCTCAAAATGAAGCCCAGAAAAAATTGACCAAACTCGAAGTGCTTGAAAAAGTGAAAATCATGAGTAACGCCAAGACAATGCATGTTACCCATACAATGTCATATAATTCTATAAAGAAAGTGTTAAATCCAAGTAAAAACAAAAACAAACCCAAAACTATACTCGGTTCAGAACAAAATTCATAAGAACATATGCATCCTTACAAAACTAAAAAAAAAAAAGAAACCTTACTTGATCATAGAATATTAAATACCTTGTGTACAATGACACACCTACTTGGCGTCATGTCGAAATATCATAAAAATAGCAATACGATCGTCTCGTCGCGTACAATACTTGACAAAGAAGCAGTTAAACATTTATATTA
>JZLH01S0519183.1:36055-47908 GCA_001188425.1 Eucidaris tribuloides
GTGTGTGTGTGTGTGTGTGTGTGTGTGTGTGTGTGTGTGTGTGTGTGTGTGTGTGTGTGTGTGTGTGTGTGTGTGTGTGTGTGTGTGTGTGTGTGTGTGTGTGTGTGTGTGTGTGTGTGTGTGTGTGTGTGTGTGTGTGTGTGTGTGTGTGTGTGTGTGTGTGTGTATAGGTGCGTGTGTATTTGTGAGAGAGAGTGTGTGTGTGTGTTTGTGTAAATGGGTGTTATGGGGTGTGTCCGTATGTATGAGTAAATGTGTGTATGACAACACAATTTGCCTAATGATGATGATGATGATGATGATGATGATGATGATGATGATGAATAATAATAATAATAAATCATCATCATCATCATCATCATCATCATCATCATCATCATCATCGTCATCATCTTTTCCTCTTCTCTGTTAAAGACACAAGTGGCAGCATAACTTTCCATGTTTTTTTTTTGTATTCTAGGATGTTTATTTGTCCATTCAACCCTACTTTGTAGCTGAGATATGAAAGTTAACCTCCACAATGTTAACTTGTGTCTTCAATGTATTTTGAATATAAAGCAGTTGGAGATATCTACTACCACGCCATGTGCAGTTGACTGACGAAAATATTAAATTGACGATTATTATGTAGCGCTGCTCTCTGGTATGGATTCTTACACGTACGACGTCGCAGAGAACAAGGTAATGATATCAACTGTAGAGAGGCTGTCTGTAATATCCGGTCACCCTCACTGGTTCTTGATTCGTTTCGTACGAAGAGAAATATTCCATCAGTACAATAACCAAATTGGAATGAAAGATCGAGCTCCTTGCCTTGTACCCCGAGTGAAAAATAAGCAGGATATATTGACATTTTCGTGTTCCCATTATCCATCGCAGAAAATGACACACCGAAAATGTCAATTCAATTTCATCAGTATAATGCCTCATATGAAATGCACAGAAAGAAAAGGACAGGCAAATATATACTACGTTATTTTGCATGTTTATCCTAGTTCAATGTCAATATAATTGCAAATGTACAGTTAATTTACATTCTAAACAAGAACGCGTGCATTCACATTTACGACATATTGTCTAGTAAGAACACACGAAAAGGATCTTGGCATGATTATACATGTATTTATATTGTGTAAACTCTTTCTCTCTCTCTCTCTGTTGGAGTGTGTGTTTGTCTGTCTGTGTCTGTGCATATGTGCTATATGCGTGTGTGTGTGTGTGTGTTATATCGTGTGTGTGTGTGTGTGTGTGTGTGTGTGTGTGTGTGTGTGTGTGTGTGTGTGTGTGTGTGTGTGTGTGTGTGTGTGTGTGTGTGTGTGTGTGTGTGTGTGTGTGTGTGTGTGTGTGTGTGTGTGTGTGTGTGTGTGTGTGTGTGTGTGTGTGTGTGTGTGTGTGTGTGTGTATGGTGTGTGTGTGTGTGTGTGAGTTGTGTAGTGTGTGTAGTGTGTGTGTGTGTGTGTGTGTGTGTGTGTGTGTGTGTGTGTGTGTGTGTGTGTGTGTGTGTGTGTGTGTGTGTGTGTGTGTGTGTGTGTGTGTGTGTGTGTGTGTGTGTGTGTGGTGTGGTGTGTGTGTGTGTGTGTGTGTGTGTGTTTACACTGCACATGCTGATACTGTATAATATTATGGGAAGATGATTGTTTGTGCATACATTGTTTGTTTTGTCTGTGTCGGAATTTGGGTGCAGGCGGAGAGAAGTTTTCATCATAAAGTGTTTTGGTGTCTTTTTTTGCAGAGCGCTCCATCCAATCTGAACATTTTAAAAGCACTCAATCTTGTGCAATATGATGAATCATAAAATGTTTTGTTACAAATTTGAGCCAAAAACTATAATCAAGATAACTATGTATTTTCTGTTCGCTCGTATCATTATAGATTTGAAGGTGCACATTTATTTACAATTTATCTACGTATTTGTTGTGGGCGTGCACGTGATTACATTGAAATAATGTTTTGAAGTTAACTTTTGATGTGTTAGTGCTTATCAACAACTTGTAGAGAATACACATACTCACACATGAGTGTGATTATTTTGGCTCTTACCTACATGTATCAGTGTAGCTATTTTGTTTCTCGCCTATGAGTGTTGTTATTTTGGTTCTCAATTTCAAGGCATCAAAATCTTATTTTTCCAGTTTGATTTGCCGTGACAAGTGTAAAAAGAGAAATCCAAATGCATTTCACATCATTATAGTTTGCCCACTCTATAAAATAAGACCAACTTAATCGATGTACATCATCTTTGTTTTTTGTTGCAAATATGATTTTTTCAATATCTTGCATTGATGATCTAACACTACCACGTGATTTTGTTGTATATTTAATTGCTCATTGTATATGTGTGGTTTTGTTTTGTTTCTTATTTTGTTTTTGTTTACCGCACTAATCTTAATTATTATTTGCTTTTGGTATCGTGTTTGTTGAGTCTTCTAATTGGTTCTTTTAACACTTCGCCTTATTCCATATTTAAAATAAGTAAACCAGACCATATTAATCATTTTGGGGGCCTACATATCCTACAATCATGCTTTTTAGTAGACCCCCTCGTATTTCTGTAATAATATTTTTTTTCTAAGCATTGGTGATACATGTACATTGCGAATATGTATTATTTAGCAAATTATTGAACAATTGTATTTTGATTCATTATTCTTGTTTATATTTTTTTTCATGTGAATTATTGTTTTGTTGAAATACGAAATGAATAAATGAATGAAATTAATGAAATGAAAGTTCTAGCATAATTATTCAAAGCAGCACGGGCATTGACATGAAAAAAAAAACAGAAGAAAGCACTAATAAAAATGGGAGAATTACTAAGCCAACATAAAGACATTTGTATGCGTATAGAGGAAACACACACGTCTACAATCATGATCAAAACATGGATGGAGTAGGGCTCTCTCGGAATGGTGCTCGAAAGACACCAATAAATTTGTCCCCTTTCAATCTTTCCATTTTATTCGATATCTGTTTTATGGCAAGTCACTCTCCTGTCTTCACGCATTTAGGTTGTCTGTTCTGTCAAATGCACTTCGAAAAACAGATCAATTCAGAAACGGATTCCTGAAAACCCATAACAATGTTTTATATGGCACCGTGAAATATCTTTTTGCATGGTAAAGTGCCGCTTGTGTGACTTCATTTTCAAGACATGTACAGTTGGTCTGCTTTTCTCTTTAATGTATTAGTTTGTCCACGTCTGCTGTCTGAAACCATAACCATACCATGCGGCATGCGCCAGAGAATCCCTCCTTTCATAATTGATCAGTTTGAAAGGCAAATGCCCATGGGCACACACATCATATTCACACGAATAACGGAGAGCAATGTGGTAATCACCCCCCCCCCCCGAAAAAAAAAAGGGAAGGAGAGAGAGAGAGAGAGATTATGAGAGAGGAAAGAGGGTTATGCATATTGCACACGTTGTGTGCTTGTCTGTTTGTGTGTACCGTATTATGTGTGTGTGTGTGTCTGATGTGTCGTGTGCGACTGCTGGCGTGTTGTGTTGTCGTGTGTGTGCTGTGTGTGGGTTGTGGTGTGTGTGTGTTCATTTGTCATATCACAACAATCATGTTTATCAAACACTAAACAATTTATCTTTGTTTCGTACATTGTAATATTCATGACATTTCTACAGTCAACATCATTTTATGTGATTCTCGTATTTTTGTTGTAATCATGAATAATTGGTGAGAATTTTGTTGCAATTGTATATTTATAATTATATTTGTACTTTGATCTGTGATATTTGTAACTCATGCTTATTTCAATTGTAAAAAAAAATGCACATGCATGAAGTTTGAATAAAATGTGATTAAATATATATATACATATATATATTATATATATAATTTGGAGTATTAAATTCATCCTACTTCAAATATATATATATATATATATATATATATTATATATATATATATATAATATATATATATATATATATATACAAATAATAAACAACATTATGAATGCGCCCATCTTTTTGTATTATGAATACGGACCCTTTCCCTATTATTATTATGACCCTTATGTCTTATTATAAATATCGGTCCTTATGAATATTTTTGGATGAATAGAGGTTCTGATGACTAGCGAGCGGACCCCTAAAAATGAAGCCCTGAAAAAAATGTATTTCAAAATGATTATTTAGTGCTTAAAAAATGAAATTCTAAATGAGTACTCAGAATTGTGTGTAGAATTAGGCTACTTTATACTCCATCGCAGTGGCAATAACAAGGGTGATGTTTACGCATGCATATCTTGCCAGTGGCAGCATAATTTTCAAAACTTTTGTATTCTAGGATGATTATTTATCCATTTAAGAACTACCATGTAGCTCAGATATCAAAGTTTGTCCATTTTTAAATTGAAGCTCCACAATCTTAGCCTGTGCCTTTAATCTCTGACTTGAATTTGACTACAGATCTTTTTTCATTTGATCATTTGATTAAGATTCTTACGCATCTTGAATTGGCAACTCGTAACGTATTTGCTTAATTTTCCCCTCTGTTATATTAAATCAAGGTGCTTTTCATGGTAGAATATTGAGTTTTGTACCTATGCGGGGCCCGCTCGTTGGTCATAAGGACCGCTATTTATAATAAGACATAATAATAAGGGTGGCTATTCATAACACGGAAAAGGGTCGCTATTTGTAATACCAAATCAGGGTCGTTAATCATAAGGGTCCCTATACATCATACAAAAAGAGGGTCGCTATTCATAAAGGTCAATATTCATAAGGGTCGCTATTCATAATCGAAAAAGAGGGTCGATATGTTTATATATGGATATTGACTTGTGTGTGTGTGAATAGCGACCCTCTTCTCGTATTGTTAACGACCCCGATTTGGTATTATGGATAGCGACCCTTATGACTTATTACAATAATGACCCTATGACTTATTGTGAAGAACGGTCCTTATGAGTAATGATCCTTTTCTTCGTTATGAATAGCGATGCTGTTTTAATATTATGAATAATAATTCCCATGAGTCGTTATGAGTTTATAAATAGTGACATTTTTTTCGATTTATGAATAGCGAACCTTCAGATATAAGAAATTATAGGTTATGGATAGCGATCCTTATGACTAGCGATATTATCTGAGTAGACCACGGTCATATGACGAGATGTCCACTGACAGATATCATAGGATTGTCCCAGGGTCATAATGAATATTCAGGAGAATTGGACCTTTTTTCTGAGCAGCAAAGATTAAGGGATGATAATTGCCAATAGGATAACGTGGTGGCACAAGTTGAAAATGCAAATAAATGCATCGCAATCACTTTGACATATTTCTTTAAATTTAAAGAAAAAGGACGGAATTAACTGTGATTATGAAACAAGAAATGGATTTAAACTGAAGATCGTGTTTGATATTTGTTCAAGTAAACCAGCCATTTGATTACTGATAAGTCTTTTGGCGACTATGCTGGACTTTTTAGGCCACTGTATGAGGAAAGGCAATTTGGAGTGCTTGTTTCTCTCTGGGAAGATAGCAGGAAAGAGGTATCGAGGACATCAAAGAACAACGTTTTTGCAGAGTTGTAACATGGACTGGAATGGAGAAGATTGAGCTTCTTAGACTGGCAATGGATAGGAAAGCCTGACATTAAATGGTCGCCAACGTCACTGAATGGCACTTGAGGAGGAGGAGGAGATTATGTGCAAAATATGTCAAATTCCTTCACATTAGATAAATCTGCATCTTCAGTGTAGATAAAGGTCAGAATGATTGTTGTGATTTTCTGAAGTAGATATTCATTAATTAATAATTTAATAAATAAGAACGTTAGGTCACACCTTGTTTCACAAACAAGATAGTTTTCTAACTACCTCTTCAGACAACACACCACCCATAAATGCATTATTGTAAGTTATATATCTGATTTATTTTGTCATGCGTAATTTTATTTGATATACATATTTACAGTATAAACTAAGAATTGCCGTCTTACCTATTATTATTTGAGCTATTTTGTGTATTATTTTGTACCGTACAGACCCTGAAGAAGGCCGGAGGGCCGAAAGCTTGAGATAATTGCATTAAAGGTGGATGGAGATCTTATGGGATACTTATGAATAGCATAAATCAGTTGAAACATTCGAGTAAATGTGAGTGGCAATTATCGAGAATGGAACCTGTACATAAACAAAGCAATTTGTAAAATATGTCATCAATCATCAATTTTCAAAGTTTTAAAGAGATTAAATATTGGATTTGTAGTTTCATAATAACCAACACCTGCACTTAACCGTATGGCTTTCTTCTGTTGTAACAGAATTTGATGATTTTTGACTTAAACGACCCCCACACGATATTGCAATAAGATACAAGTGGCAATCAAAAAATTATAATTTACAAGCATTGCTTTTAGAGGTAGATAGTATTTAACTTTTAACGTGATTCCTATGCAACGCGATATAGATTTTAAAACTTTGGATAAATGGTCGTCCCATGTCAAAAATTCATCAATCACCACCCCTAAAAATTGTCATTATATCTTTGTTCAATATATAGTACCATTGATCTTTATTTTTCTTTACAATGATGATACTTGCTTTAGAGCTATTAAAATTCATGAAATATGTTTTTTTTTTGCAAATTTAATGACAATTTATTACTCTGGAACCATGTAGATATATTAGGCAATTCATTATTAAGTATTTCAAAAGGCTTATTAATATCAGAATGCGAACAAAGAACTGTGGTGTAATCAGCATAAAGAATTTATTGTAGCAAGGTGATGAATAAATAATGTCATTAATGTACATGAGAAATAAAAATGGACCTAAAATGGAGCAGTGTGGTACCCCACAATTAATATACTGTGTACGAGAGCAAACTATCGTATGATACATATATATCATACAGAGGTATGTACACATGTGTGATGTGTATTATAACAATACTCTGTAATAAACCATTTAGAATTACCCAAAATTTCGCTGTTCTCTCTGCATAGCGCAACGTAGCTTAGTTGCAGAAAATGAGAAATTTCCATTGACGCCTAAATGATTTATTCAAGATGTGTGAAAAACAGTGAAGAGCAAAGTTCAACCACTCATTGTAGTGAAATCAATCATGGATTCGATGTTCCACAAGACTGTAATCAAATGTCTGAATATATGCCTGGGTGAAATCTGATATAAACTACAGAAATTGAGTGAATATTTCAATAGCAGGTATCATAAGATACTGCCGTAACCTAAGACGGTAATTTCGTTTTCATTATTTCTTGCAAATGTCTGTGAATTTATCGCTTTCACTCGACGAACCAACGAGTCGTTCATAGGTGGAATACGTCATGTTGAGCCAGCTGGTCTTTAAACCAAGTATGTATGTTAATAAATCTGTCGATAAAATAGGTCCAAGATAGTTGATGAAGCTTGCGTGTGAGTAGATGTCTTTAAAAATTATGAAAAAGGGAGTCATGCCACATTTACATTATACTAGACTGCTCTTTGATATTTTTCATGTGAATTGCATAAAAGCTGTACTTAAAATTATACAAAAGCAATATAAAGTCCAAGATTAGCAACAAGAAACAATGAACAGTTAAGTTGTACTTTTCATCCACTTAATTTAAGTTAATTTAACCGTTGTATTGTTGATGACGCATCAAACTGATTTGGTTTTATAATCAATTAAATAATCCAATAATTAAACACATCACACATACCATCAACGACTATGACACTCCAGTTGCTTTAACCGTTGTTTTAAGACATTTTGGCCATTCAAACACCCTACCAAAATGGTCTGAATGATAAGGGAAGCTTCATCCGCATGGGTCTGATCAAGCGGGTAAAATGATGGTGCAGATGAACACCAACCCCTTGAAAAAAAAAAAACTATTGCGTACGCCTCCGTGTCCTTACTTCTGTGTATTTATTTATGTTTGTATTGATGTTAAACTGTGTCCTTGTTTGGTTAGCTATATATGTTAAAGCGCAAGTTTAGTTTTAGCGATTTGTCCTTTATTTGAAAGCCTTATGCCTGAAAGTCATATCACACCAATAACAGATTCTGAATGTCTTAAGTTTTTATTTTAATTAATTAATGAAAAATCGTCGGGGGGGGGGGAGGGACCCCGAGATTTTCGACTATATTTTACGTTATAGCTTCCAAAGGGTCAATAAGGTGTCAAGATCATCTGAATTATACCTCATCAAAAACATCAGAGTCTGATCTTTCTGATGAGGTATAATTCAGATAACCTTGAGTCGAGACGAGGGCGGGCCTGTGGCAGCTTATCAGTCGAAATAATGGTAATGAATACATAGGAATGCACCTGATGGTATACTCAAGGGTGAGTGTTATAATATCAGTAAAAGTAGTACTGATACATCAATCATCTTTATTCTTTGCATTTATTAATGATACAAGAAGTACAAATCAAGAGACCCATGTCTTTTGTCACTTTGGATGACAACAACCAAACTGACGAAAAGGCAGGGTATATACAAAATATAAGTGCAGAACAACAATGGGTACAAACATATTACACTAAACATAATGTGATACATATAGCAGCAGTTATAGTGGTAGTAATAGTAGTAGTAGTCGTAGTCGTAGTCGTAGTCGTAGTCGTAGTCGTAGTAGTAGTAGTAGTCGTAGTCGTAGTCGTAGTAGTCGTAGTCGTAGTCGTAGTCGTAGTAGTAGTAGTGTAGTAGTTGTAGTAGTCGTAGAAGTCGTAGTAGTAGTAGTCGTAGTCGTAGTCGTAGTAGTCGTAGTAGTAGTAGTATTAGTAGTAGTCGTAGTCGTAGTCGTAGTCGTAGTCGTAGTCGTAGTAGTAGTAGTAGTCGTAGTCGTAGTCGTAGTAGTAGTGTAGTAGTCGTAGTAGTCGTAGTAGTAGTAGTCGCAGCAGCAGCAGTAGTAGTCGTAGTAGTAGTAGTCATGGTAGTAGTAGTAGTAGTAGTAGTAGTAGTAGAAGTAGTAGTCGTAGTAGTCGTAGTAGTCGTAGAAGTCATATGGTAGTAGTCGTAGTCGTCGTAGTATTAGTAGTAGCCGTAGAAGTCATATGGTAGTAGTCGTAGTCGTCGTAGTATTAGTAGTAGCGGAAGCAGTAGAAGTAGCAGTAGAAGTAGTAGTAGTAGTAGTAAGAAGAAGTAGTTCAGAGTAGTAGTAGTAGTAGTAGTAGTAGTAGTAGTAGTAGTAGTAGTAGAAGCAGGGTAGGAGTAGTAGTAGTAAAAGTCGAAGTAGTAGTACATGTAGTAGCAGCAGAACACAAGAAAAGAAGAAAAAGAAGAAAAAGAAGTAGAAGAAGAAGGAGAAGAAAAAGAAGGAGGAGAAGAAGAAGAATTCTTCTCTTTCTTCTTCTTCTTCTCCTCCTTCTATACTTGGGAAAGTGACTGTGATAAGGCGATATAGATGAAAAAGATCAACATCAAGATCTACTATTGTATTATCCAGTCTTCTGTACGCGGTATATTAAATGTAACGTATCGTGTAAGCATAATGATCTGATTAACTCGGTATACGTTTATTGCTTCGAAACATGATCATTATTTGCACATACACGTCTGAATCTGCTATTGGATGAGACGCTTGTATTTACTCGGGTTTCACAGCTCACGCGTCATGTCACGATATTTCATAGTATGTTACGTTATAAACACGTTATTAATGAACCACATTTTATAATATAATGATGCATGATATAATACAATATACACTCAGCAAAAAAAGAAAGTAAACACCTTTTCAAGTTCACATTTGTAATATATAACTTTAATGAAAATCAATGAATTATATATCAAATTAAAGGCAATTTAATTTTCTTTCAACCCGTGAGGGTAATTTGAAGATAACTTTTATGCATGAGTGATCACATGCGTTTTTATCCCCAAGGTGCAAAAGTAAAAATTGCAAAAGTGGACCGTAATCCACTGACACAACACAGGCAATGGAAACAAAAGATCAGACTTAGACAATGGTTTTAATCAATCATACTTGAATGATAGACATCAAAATATTAAAATTGATGATGCTGTATCTGCGTCCTTTCCAGTACCCTTTGGTGTTCCCCAAGGGTCAAGGTTGGGCCCTGTATTATTCACTTTATATACAGCCAATCTCATTCATAATGTTCATCTGAAATTTCCCAGTGTATCATGTCACTGCTATGCAGATGATACTCAGCTCTACTTATCATTCAGACCTGATGCAGTTGCTCAAGAACAAAGTATTCAGATTCTTGAATCCTGTGTCAATTATGTGCGTGGATGGATGTTGCAAAATAAACTCAAACTAAATGTCAACAAAACTGAACTGTTGATTGTTGGCACCCCCAAACAGGTATCAAAACTACATCTTGATGGAGTTTTAGTAGGGGATTCTGTCATCAAGCCATCTAACAATTCCAAAAATTTAGGAGTGTTTTTTGACACGCACTTGAATATGGAAACACATATTACAAGTGTATGCAAATCTGCATATTATATGATATACAACCTACGACGTATTAGAAAATACCTATACCAAGACAGTGCCAAACTAATTGTCCACGCATGCATCACCAGTAAGTTGGACTATTGCAACAGCTTATTGTATGGACTCCCTGAATCACAAATTGCCCGGCTACAACGAGTGCAAAACACCTGTGCGAGGCTGATCTGTGGTAGTTGTAAATTTTCACGTATCACTCCCCTTCTCAGAGTTCTGCACTGGCTACCAATACGCCAAAGAATTTCATTCAAAATCCTTTTAATCGTTTATAAAGCACTAAATGGTCAAACCCCCAGGTATATCACTGAGCTTCTAAGGCCCAGATCTCGTATGCACTCACACAACCTCCGTAGCTTCCAAGACACGCTGTTATTGCAAATCCCATCCCATAAAACCAAAGTAACCCTAGGAGATCGTGCATTTGCATATGCAGCTCCAAGAATATGGAATGACCTACCTCTAGAAATAAGGAAATCAACATCTCTGAACATCTTCAAATCTAAATTAAAGAAATATTTGTTTGCATAACATTGCTATTTTAGTACTGGGTAATACATGATATCCTTTCATATTAATTATACAATCGAAAATAATGTAGTTATTATTAGAAAATCTTATAAAATCTGTTGTGTATTTATGTAGTACTGTAATGACCGGATCAAGTAATCAGGAGCCCATCTAGCAGGGTATTAGAGTATATTTAAATAGTTTTTGCGCTTTACAAATTTCATATTATTATTATTATTATTATTATTATTATTATTATTATTATTATTATTATTATTATTATTATTATTATTATTATTATTATTATTATTATTATTATTATTATCATTATTATTATTATTATTATTTATCTTTGAATAACAGACAAAATTTGTTAAAACTGCAAAACTGAGTCGTTTTGCTTTTTACCAACAAAGAAAGAGAGTGAGAGAAAGAGAAGCTTCTCCTAAGTCTAAGAAGTTTTAATTGGATTTAGAGTATAGACACAAGGGCGGTTACATGTCAGACATTCAAACATTTTCTTAAGTTGAAGGCTCTAGAGAAGCTTCTTTCTCTCTCCCTCTTTCACTCTCTTTGTTGGTAAAAAGACAAAACGACTCAGTCTTGCAGTTTTAACAAATTCTGTCTTATTCAAAGATAAAGCCATTGTCTAAGTCTGCTCTTTTGTTTCCATTGACTGTGTTGTGCCATTTAAATATCAGTGGATTATGGTTCATTTTTGCAATTTTTACTTTTGCACTTTGGGGGATAAAAACGCATGTGATCACTCATGCATAAAATTTATCTTTAAATTACTCTCATAGGCTGAAAGAGAATTAAATTGCCTTTAATTTGATATATAATTCATTGATTTTTATCAAATTTATATATTACCAATGTGAACTTGA
>JZLH01S0519228.1:15364-25364 GCA_001188425.1 Eucidaris tribuloides
CATGTCACTAACCTTTAAGTGCTTTTCAAAAAGTGAAAATCATTGAGAAACCATTCCAGGTTTCCCCCACAGACTGCTGTGTTGCAGAATTTCCTATCGGCTGAGAATAATTAATGTGCCAATTTGTATCTGCACATATTGCACTAGTGACAGCATAACTGTCCAAACTTTTGTGTTCTAGGGTGTTTGTCCATTCAGATGGCAAAGTTTGACAATTTTTTAAATGGGTCTTCCAGCGTCTTTAAGCTAACTGACTACTGTACCTAGTAATAAATTTTACTTTCAAAGGAGGCAATTTGTGCATAATTTCTACCAGTAGACCCTCCTACCCCCAACCTCATCCCCAAAAATGGGGTTGATCAAAGTTGCATTGGAAATTGATCAATCATCTTACCAACATAATTAAATTGCAGCATTACACATAAATTTCTGAAACACATACACTAATTTGGAGGTGATGTCTCTATTCTTCAAAGGATTCCTGCATACTTTCACAGAAGGCTCATGGCGGAAAGACAACCACCTGCTCAATGCAAAATAAAGTACATGAGAGAATTTAAGTCACTTGTGCATCTAACAGGCACCACTTTATATTTAGAAACTACTCTTTTCCGCAATGAATTAATCATGCTCCCCAATTACAGTATACAGTGTATACCAGATCTATCAATGAATTTTCGCCTGAATTACGCTAGCTTTATTGCTACTTCATCATGCCGATATTATCAATTCACACAAATTTCCTGACTCCTTTTGAAAAGCACAGTGCAACAAATCGTATACAGCAGGAATTTTACATACAGAGTACTACACTCACATTCTAGTGCAACATTTCACCTACATGTATGAATGATTTGACAATACAACTGGCATACTACACTTGTTCTTCCATGTACTATGAAATGTTTACATGACCTACAGTTTTTCAATGCAGACATAAATCGCACACAACAGCAAACAAATAACAGCAAGCTGTCGTGTACGTAGATCTATAGATACCATTCTATTCTGTTTGCTCTGTGGTGAGACATGGCATCAAAATTAAATTTATACTACACCTGTATACTTCACTTGAATAATTATGTTTTAAACAAACATAATGAGTAGGCCTACATGTATTAAATCCAATGTAATTATAATTATACTATTTGCTTATTTTACACATCTTCATTGATTTAAACAAAAATACTGTATTAGATCTTCTTGAAAATGAATGGAAGTAACAATCTGAGGTATCCGGACACCTAATTTTCACAATTTTTCTGGATATGTTGCTAAATAAACGTAATTTTCAAATGATCAATTTCAGTATTTTCATTCAAAATTAAGATTTATGGGAAGAAAAGTAGTTGCTGCGTCCACGGGTTCTGTTTGAAACTTCGCGCAATAGTTCACAACGTGTGAAGCGGCGTTCTAACGCGCGGTGTCCGGGTACTCAGCCCGTCTGGAAATACAATCTCTCATGATACATTAAGTGGACGAGGAGCACACCTCTGATTGATACTGGTTGTGTGGTTGCTGCCTAAATCACAAGTTGGCTTTCAGTGTAAGTTCTGTATGTAGCAGCTGGTAAAGTCTACTGGTGGCTACCTAGCCTGTTTCGCAGGCATTATTCATTTTTTTCTCCTTACGCAATCAAACTAGTACTTATGTCTAGTAATAAGACTAGGCACTGTTAGAACTTGCTCTTACATGTAGGTGCACTTGGTCTGGGCCCTTCCGACCCAGGCGGCAGCGAGTAGGGTCTGTGAATCAGACTAGGCAAAACCATCTAATCATCATGTAAACATGTACTCTTTAGGCCTATTAGAGATTGTGTTTGGGATTTGCAAGTCCATTACTTCCCTTCATTATCAATACCAAACAGTAGTTTAGTTCTTACAAATGTTGTGTTGAAAGTTTGAGATCCATACATCATGAATTTGTTGTTTTATGAGAAAAACTAACGATATGTTACCAGAATATTGTTCTTTCCGCGAGTTTAAATTTTGCTAAAATTGCCAATCGCGGTTATGTGTACATTCGATTGACCAGCGGAGCACACTGATTGGTTCAATGGCTAAACTCCGCGCAACCTTC
This sequence comes from Eucidaris tribuloides, assembly GCA_001188425.1. Classification (NCBI taxonomy): domain Eukaryota; kingdom Metazoa; phylum Echinodermata; class Echinoidea; order Cidaroida; family Cidaridae; genus Eucidaris; species Eucidaris tribuloides. The sequence goes on from JZLH01S0519228.1 coordinate 17,444, forward strand.
AGCTAACGGCTGATTGGACAATTTTGGAATGGCCCGTGCACGTTAATGTCACTGTAAAATTTGAAGTTTAAATGTCCAGATTTTCACCAAAACTATGTATTCTATTTCTACCCAAAGGTTCTATGACAGGTGTTTATTTATAATCTTCACATTGTGAATGATTTCAGCTGACTTCATTCATTTTACCGTTTTCTGACATGCAAATCCCGTACTGACGTTTGTGAAGGTCAGCTGTGCTGCATTCCAGTGTAGCAGAACCAAACTGTGTCTAACCAAAGGTATCACACTGACCAGGTAATTAGTTCAGATTGCTGTTGACCAAATAGATGTAGTTAATGATCTAGCTATTGATAGGTAGCAACTCAATAGGAGATCAGACATTGTCCTCAGTGTATACAGATACAGTAGTTCTGTCCATGGCATTCCAATCTTGAAAGCTGTTACACTTGCTAATATCAGTCACAGGTGGGATGTTCGAAACTGACCAGGATGTCACGACACCACTTTGACATCACTCTCCATCATACACCAGGCAGGGGCAGAGTGGGGAGGGGGGAGGGGCAGAGTGGGGAGGGGGGAGGGGGTAAGGGGATCAGGGAAAAAATTCAAATTTTCTATTTGAGGGCTACTTTTCGTGTTTCAGTGCTTTCCACATATATATTCTTTTGTATTGAACCCTATGGTAATGTAATTCATGGGGGCTCTTTTGGCCATTTTGGGGACGAAATCGCCTTGTGCCCCAGTGTATTATTTTCTGTGAAGGGGATACAGAGGCAGCATTTAGGACAAATACATGAAGTTGGGTCCAGTTATCAATAGTTTTAGCAGGTCCTTGACACTGATGAACACTCATAATACACCCTCGTTGCTCACATGTGGCATCTCAGATTCTATGGGTGAATGGACTTTGTTTTATGTAAATGGTGGACTACCAAAATCCTACTACTGATATGTACCCGTACATGTAGCTTTAATTTTAAGCTTGATGCATACTTGCATTAGCATGGGTATGTGTAGGTGGAGTACTGTTTCCGGTAGTGAGAAACAAAGACAAACTACATTCAAAGGTCTAGTTTACAGACTAGTCAATATCGCCGATCAGATCAGAAGATTGTATACTTCAATGACTACAAAAAAATGACTGTTTGCAGAGTCTAGACAGTGGTCTGACATGACTTTGTAGCCATGCACATTGTGTTTGTGTACAATGGTAAACCCATCTAATCTGTCAGGTTCAGAGCACATTCTAGGTGTACAGAGCATATCCTGCATAATAGTGAAGTTTCATTTGAAGACAATTTTATTATGCTGACAGTGTACAAAGAAATGCAGGATTGTTTCATGTGATATACTCAAAACACTGTATACGCTGAATATTTTGTGGTGGTTTTATTTTCGTGAATTTCGCGACATACTGAACGCGAAAATTTTCACTTCCTGACATTTCTGTACAAAGTAAATGCAAATACAATAAAATCGCAAAAATGTACTCTCGCAAATTGTAACATTACATGTGGGTTGTGTGGAAACGAAATCATACATCACAAATTTTACTGCTTTGTTGAGGATTATGAATGGCAAGCAGATACAAGTTGTATGCAAGATTGTCTCAAGTTAATATAATTATAGCTGGGTTTATACTTTCTGCCACTTTCTGGATTCCTGATGGCCACATTAACCCCTTGAGGACGACAGGCTTGTACAGAAGCCCAGTACATCTCACAACCAGAGACAAATTTCTACATTTTCACTGGTAAAAATGTGTACTTAATGGGATGCAACCATTTATAGGCACTTTAACCTCACTGTAAATGAAAGGGTCAACATATTTTGGGGGCTTCTGTGGAAGCATTTTGTCTCCAGTGTAAGATGTACTGGGATTTTGTACAAGCCCGTCGTTCCCTAAGGGTTAATCTGTTTGAGACCTAGTACCAGTTACCTCGTGTTGGGGTCTATGGGAAAATGGAAATGCCTGTTATAGTGAAATCAAATCATCTCCAATGGGTTAAAATAAGGTCAGACTTCTTACTGGAAGTGTTTTAACTGAAATTGATCAAATTTTGTTTTTGTTTTTACAGCTGTAGGACTTTTAAAGCTGTAGGAATTTGCTCTCCTTATCTGTCAGTTCATGCAACCTGTTGTTGACTGCTGGATTGATTATAATGTATGCATGAATGACTGCCTGGGACGTGGAATTATTCTCTAAAAATCATATCAACATGGTAGTTTTCAAAGACTACCATTAAACACTAAATAATTCTGTTTTCACGATATCCTATGTCGTAATTGTGACCTGGGTCAGTAGTTTGAATTTGAAACAAGTAGACTGTAAAGCCACTGGCTAACATTTACCACAGTTTAAAAAAAAAGTGAGCTACATAAACCTCCATGCGCCAAGTGTCTTTGATAAGGTCTAAAAATAAAGCCCTAAAGAAATTGTATTTGAAAATGTTTATTTCGTGCTTCCAAAAAGTGAAAATCGTAAGTTGACTGGATTCACATGCCCATTTCCTTCCACGGAGTTACTGTGTGTGGATTTAGGCTATTTTTCACTCGCCCCAAGTACCAATTGATTATTCATTCATATCTTGCCAGTGGCAGCATAAATTTCCAAACTTTTGTATTCTAGGGTGTTTATTTGTCCATTCAAACACTGCTATGTAGCTCAGATAGCAAAGTTTGATTTTTTTTTAATTTGAAGCTCCACAATGTTAGCCTATTAAGTTTTATCTACATGTAGGACTGCTTTCCATACAGAAATGAATCAAAGTATCACTTTTTGTTTCTTGGACTTTTTCACACTTCTACTTCAATAAAGTAATACATTACTGTCTTCAGAAGGCAGACTTTAAGAAAATAAACAATTTTTCATTCATGTTGACACAAATCAAATCACACTTTACAGATGCACACTATAGTCTAGTGTTAACTTTAAATTTTTCCACAGCATTTGCGTGACCTCTCTTTTCAATATAATTCCACTCTAGTTGCCATTTACACCTTGTTGAGCATCATCACTTACTTGCGTTCAATGTCAAGACACGTTATGAATATTTCATGACAGAGAAAGAAGACAGGCAAATGACAGGAAAAATCACCCAATGCCATGGGCACAGTTCAGCTAAAACAACATCATTTTATTGATTTGACAGTAAGCTGTATTCATGGATAGGATAATTAAAATCAACTCTATATATTTGGTGCAAGGAATAGAATTTACACACACACACACACACACACACACACACACACACACACACACACACACACACACACACACACACACACACACACACACACACACACACTGACATGCACAGACCAGAACAACTACAAACACTTTAATCAATTTTACTATTTATGTTATTTCAATGGTAGGACCTATATCTTACATGTGCACTCTAGTTAGTATTTTACTGAAAATGTCTACAGTATTGTATTTTTATTCTCACAAGTTGTAGGCTTTTGTAAACTATTCAGACTGATAATGTAAAATATTCAGATTCACAACATTTTGACATGATAGTAAATGGTACATAATTCATATCTGAAACTGGAGAAGATAAACATTGTAATCTATGAAAGCACTGACTACTCTACTTCATTATGAATTATACTTGTGTTAAATGTCAAGTGTAATCTGTAATCTGTAACAGCAACTTAGCCTTCAAATGTGTGATGATTTCTGCCCAAATTTGAATTTCATTCCACGTCACAGCAATCATATTGCACACATACCCCTTAAACCACAGAAAACATATTCTTCAATTTGTGTGCATAGAACTTTCCGCTTTAAGGCTAGCACGCGTGGCGTGCCTGCACCTGCAGCCGACAGTGCAGCAGCTAAGCTAATTTAATAAACCGTTTATTGCTATGCTAATATCTGTTGGCAAACATGCCACAAACATAAAATCTATGATCTGTGGTCATGTAAACATCTCATCTTAAACAAATAGGCCTACAATAAAACTTTGTTCATCACCGATCCAAAATTTATGATTGTCATAATAAAATACAAAGAGTAATTTGTGGCAATCTTTGAGTTGAATTGGTATGCAGACCTACATGTATGTTTGCTTGCATACATGTACATGTAAGTGCACAACAATCACAACACACCTGAATGGTAGGGGGTAGGGGGATAATATATAGATTGTGTGTATGACGAAGATTTCATAAACAATTCGTTTGTAGTCCACCTCAATGAACTACACGTACACATGTATTATAGACATAGCACTACGGCGGGTCTGCCTTGAATAACCCACGCTTATTGATGTTGTTTTGTCTGGCTTCTTTGAATTTTTCATTTACTACTCACTCCTTGAGGCAAATGGTAAAAACAAGTTATAGTTGATTTTGTTCAACCTCATTGCATTAAATCTCATGTTCCAATTGGACTCAAGTAAATGATACAAATTGGGGCATACACTGTACTTTTGCCATATTTTCTACTGGTGGCTTACTGTGACACCAGATGGTATATATTCACCTGTACAATAATGCACAAAATGTATGTATGTAAAGGACAAAATACCAAAATATCCAACCTGGACACCTGTAGAAACATACATGTCAGCCCAATCTTTTGTAGATGATTTAAAGACAGAGTTTTTGATTTGCAGAGGTGTTTTTGTTCAGATTTGATCCAGTGGAAGAAGAATCGTAAAAAATATGGTCTTCAAAATTTGGAGGTCATGCATTTATGCATATGTGTACGGTAGTTTACTAAGGAGCTTCAAACTTCTTGATTTAACTACAAACACTGTAGGACCTGCACAATTGTAACCTCACACGAGTAAGGGAAAATTGAAAAAAAAAATATTAACATTGACCCAGAATGATGCAGGAATTTACATTTGAAACAAGCATACTTTCGGATATTTGGAGGATTCATACATGTCATCATCAACTGTTCTTCCATACACTCTGCCCTATGACAAAATCAGGGCTCGACACTAGCACTTGCCCACTTGCCCATTTACCCGCTTGCCCGGGGCAAATAAAATTTCAAGTCAGGCAAGTAAAAACTCAAAATACTAAAATTTACTTGGCCAATTGGGCAAGTAAAATTTTTATTATGAAATGACCAAACATAAAAATCTGACCAACAATGAACAAAATATGTCTAAAATTTTGTGTTCAGTGACTTTCATCATTATTTTGTTCACTCAAATGTAATACTCTTTAAATTCATAAATCACACCTTTTACAACCTCCAGAATTAAACTTACAAATGTCCAATGCTATGAAAAGGCCTTATTGGTTGAAATTAGTGAGAAATCATTTTTTAATGTTTTTTGATAATAAATTGTTTATTTTCGGGCAAGTAAAAATCTGAAAGTGATAATTTTTCTTGCCCAAAGGGCAAGTTTGAAAAAAAGTGGAGCCCTGACAAAATACTTGGCCATTTTGCCATTGAGGTTTTGGAGACTAAATCACCCCAAGTCCCCTATGTTTCCCTAATTTCCCTGCTCATGGTCTGCAGTATAGTAATGTAGGCCTAGTACAAGGAATATATCATAACTTTCTTGTAGATTTCAAACATAAATGTGACACTGTCCCAGCACCTGTTGTATTGACAATGAAAATGCTGTCATTCTTTTGCTCTACTGGCATGGACTTCGAATCTTGTGATTCTTGTCCCAGTGGCACTCGGGTGTTAAAGGGAAATGACCAGGATTGGAAGAAGTCCTTACTTTGGGATAAGACTACAATCAAGTACACTGTTCAAGGGTTCAAGGCCCGGTTCTAATGTCTAAATTTCATTGTCAAATGTTATACTTTAACCAGGGCTCCACACTAGCTTTCTTTCGTACTTGCCCTTTGGGCAAGTGAAATTATCTCTTTCAGATTTTTGCTTGCCCGAATGAAAAATTTACTTGCGAAGCTCCGAAAACAAATAATATTTTTAAAAAAATAATAATGATGTCTCGCTATTACTAATTTTAACCAATAAAGTCTTTGTATAGCATTGGAAGTTTGTTATTTTAATTCTGGGGTTGTGAGGTGTGATTTATGACCTCACTGAGTCATGAAATTAAGTACAATGAACAAAATAAACCATGAAAGTCAGTAAGTTGACTAAACACAAAATTTTAGTAAGATTTTTGGACACAATTTGCTCATTTCATGATCAAAATTTTACTTGCCCAAAGGGGCAAGTAGAATTTAACATTTTGAGTTTTTACTTGCCCGACATGAAATTTTACTTGCCCCGGGCAAGCGGGCAAGTGCTACTGTCGAGCCCTGCTTTAACAATTGCCATCAGAAGGTCTACTCACTGTGACAGGTGAATTTTTGTTTAGCTTAATTTGTATAAGAATGGAATCTATTTCTATTAGGGCACCATATATTAATTTAACACTGGTAAATGAACGCTTGTTTCTCCACAAGTAATCAAATTCAAGAAGAACCCATCCAACTAGGAGATCTTATAAGACTTTGTACACTCCAGCTGGTGTATAAGTTTCAACCACCGGCAAATATCCAATCCAATTCATCAATGGGGATGAATGAATCTGGACCGATTCCCCCCTCCATGAATACAATAAGGTCACAGACTTCCGCCTGTAGTTTCAACCTACATGTATGGTTCTTCTTGGGGCATTTGTGACATCTCCCAATCATGTCAATGCCCTTAAAGAGACAAGGTTAATAAACTTGTACCTACTGTGTAATAACAGGTGCACATGGCCTGTAGCACTACAACCTGACATTTATTGAATTAATTGGAGGACCCATTAGCAGCGATTAGTCCGTCATAAATAATTTATGGTCGACAAGCAGCTTGAGCATCATTATCTGTCAGGCTTGCTGGTAGTAGACTAGTAGTACTCTTACTGCTCTCCTACTTGCTACACCATGAGAGTTTAACCCTCTCTGTACCAAGTACAGCAACACTCCATAGACTTTACATGTGAATTTTCTTAGCATAGTAATGGATGGGTTAACTTGAACCTAGACTGGATGTGTAATCCTCCACTGTAATCTTCTTCACAAATTTGGACATAAATTATGGTGCAATAAAATTATACTTTAAGTAACTACAGTAATTTATGCAATGGTTCAGCTTTCTTTCTAACTTCCAATTTTAATATGTTTCCTCTTTTTGGCATCCCAAAGCATACATGTGATTCTATTCTGCAACTCCCATGTAGAGTTAACACGTGGTAGTACACCAATGGGTTAACATACCGTGGGTAAGCAATATGTATTGCCTTCAGCATTAAAAAGGGGGTAGTCAACTTTAATGTCTGCAATGTTACATAACAGTGGGAAGAGATCCAGTAAATATTGGTCATATTTGACACATGTGGAATTGTCTCGGAGTCTTCCTTTCAAAAACTTTGCCAGATGGGGTGATGAATCCAGGCTAGTTACACAACAATCTAATTTCATATTTGCATCGTCACATTTCACTTTCAAATGCAGTGATCAAAGATTCTTGTACATTCAATGGAAATGTCATCAGAATTAATTTGATAATTGCCTCAGGACCTGTTTTGAGATTGATCATTCAAACAAGTACCCAAATAAAAGAAAAACTATCAAGCAGTATGTTTTGTTCAATGAATGACTTCCTTACTTCAAATTTCAAGGCAACACTCTAATCAGCTTCACTTTTGGCACAGAGGAAAATACAGATCTGAAATTAATTTGGCAATCTGGTGTTCAGTGTACTGTGAACAAATACCAGTAACAATACGATGGTGCATTCACAGACAATTGCCTTCAATCACCACTTTCTACACTTTTGTAAATTATGTTGATCTGGGCAGGGTTTCTATGCAAGTGTGCATTGCAGAAAGTTTTAGACCAGCTGAATATATTCCCATTTAGAAAATTACTGAGTGCATGTGCATGACAGAACTGCAAAATGATTTACAGTTACTCTTGTAACCATAATATTCCTCTGAAA
>JZLH01S0519239.1:0-28964 GCA_001188425.1 Eucidaris tribuloides
ACTTCTTAACCCGTTGAAGACTAGACTAAGGCCCCATTTTTTCGCGATACGGAAAACGGAGAAAAATCGCAGAAATGGCAAGTGTAACACGGAAAATGCGAAATCATGAAATGCTGAAGCAATAACCTTAAAACTAGTAGTAAATTACAAAATAAAGAAATCTTAAAATGTCTGAAATAATTCTTCAACTAAATAATACCATTACCAAGCAAAAGAGTAACTTAAATGACCCTAGCAAAACCCCACTGAAGGCCCCTCTGCCGGCCGTTTTTGTCACTACCATGACTATGGCAACTCCGTTTCACTGATTCTGAGTTGTAGTCATGCAAGTATTTGGTAATGTATGGTGTTTATATACGTGATTTTTAGTAACCTGGAAAATCTGGGAAAATGGAAAATTTGAAAAATTGGAATTTTGATTTTGTAAAACGGAAAAATGGAGGCCTTAGACTAGACACGAGATATATCATCGTGAGGTCTATGGAAAATACGTGTTAAAGTAAAATCAAACCGTCTTCAATGGGTTAATGTATGTTGGTGCTTGACTATTAAAGGATTTGTATACATATATTTGATTATGTATTGAGAATATTGTGCCTGATACTTTTTTCCCCATTACTTGTTTACAGGGGTGATTTCTTAAGTTTACCTTTCCAAGCAGTGGAATTTTCATTGGCTGATGTGCAACCTGTAGGTAAGGATTACAAAGCAATTGATTCCAAGCCCGTTTCCGTGTTGAACCCAGGCTTATGTTGTTTAACTCAAAAAGGCACTGTTTTCTACCTTGAATATGTAACTGAACTTGTATTTTGTGTTAACCATGTTTCCTTCAACCTGACATTCACTTTCTTTGCATTCTGCATTAGAGAAGAAATTGGTATGATTATAGAAACAATAGTGAACTCTGGAGTTTTTGTACCAAATCAAAGTATTATGTTTATTGGCCTAATTTAAAAGGAAGATAAGCTGCTAGCTAACTTACAAATCCTTTTCTCAGTCTGTGTGCAACTCACAAGTCATTATCACAGCTTATTGTATGGATAGATTGATTCATCTGACATATGAAATGTTGATGACGCTTGAAATCATTTTGGAAGAAATTTTAACTGATCCTTGTGTTAATATATATATTACATGCCCATAGTCGGACAAAGTATGACTTATAAATTAAAATGTGCCAGCCCATGACCCAAATTTGTAAAGGATATTTACAATTCGTGTGTAAACACCTTGAAATGCACTCAATTTATGTGAATAACTTGTGAATGTTCAAAAGTCTGCTTCCTGGTCAAATGTTAAATATTAACTTTATTCTTGGGCCCTGACATACCTGGAACTTGGAAATCTACAATTTAAGCTGTCAACAAGTAGGAATGTCTATTTAGTGGGCTTTGCTGTCATCAGACTGATGTTAAATATTAACCTTCCTGAACAGGTGTTCCCTCAAATTTAACTAGGACAAGAGGAATATACCAGTAGGAATTTGATCCACTTCGCACCTGGGTACATTTCATACCATTGTTAAATATTAACCTTTCTGAACAGGTGTTGACCCAGAATTGAACTGACAAATGTACCAGTAAGAATTTGAAAATGATAACTTCATACCTGTGACCATGTGTGTTTGTTATTGTGCTTGGGTATACAGTGCATGTTATTATCCCTGTGAAAGTGTTTGGTGATTGATTGACAGTGTATTTCTCCTCTATGTTATCATGTACTTGTTCATCAGTTTTACAATTATGAAAAGATGGAAAGATAAACTCAGTAGATTTTGTGATCAGAGTGTCCAATGCTCATATTTTGTGACATTACATACATAAGAAGTAGTATTAGATTATTATAATTTTAATCACTTCTTGGACTCCAAAAGGCATTTTTACCTACTGTATATTGACTGGAGTCTGGGTTCATTTGATGAAGAGCTATTGTGATTTCTAAAGTACTGTTTTAATTTTTAGCTCATCCGGCCCGAAGGGCCCGATGAGCTTATGCCATGGCGTGGCGTCCGTCCGTCCTTCCATCCGTCCGTCCGTCCACAGTTTTGAAAATGTTTCTTCGTCGTCATTTCTCAACCGATTTTGATTCTGATTGTTTCATATGATAGGGCTAGGTGGGGGATTTAAAACTTCTACACAGAATCGTGAAATTCATTATATATGTTAATTCATGCAAATTTATTCGAAATCACAAAAAATACTTCTTCTCCTTCATTTCTCAACCGATTTTGATTGTGATTGCTTTATTTGGTAGGGCTGGGTTATGCACATTAAACTTCTACACAGAATTTTGAAATTATACTCCATTAATTAATTATATTATGGTAATTTATGCAAATTTATATCAAAAATAAAAAATTGCTTCTTCTCGCCACCAATTCTCTTGACGATTTTAATTCTGTTTGTTTGATCTGATAGGGCTAAGGTGGGGGCTTCAGATTTACACCAAAATTTACAAAATTAATCAATTAATGCAAATTTAAAATTTAATCAATTTAATGCAAATGTTATTCAAAACTCACAAATATAAATCTCAAAAAATGTACATTCTCATTCATTTCTGCACAAATTTGATTTAGTTTGTTTATCTGGTAGAGCTAAGCTTGTACACTAAACTTCTACCCAGAATTTTTAACTGTTGGCTCCATTAATTAATTAGGTAAATTTTCAGATTTATTCCAAAAATAACGAAAATTGCTTCTCCCTCATTCTTGACCATTTTCCATTCTGATTTTTTTGTATGAATACGGCTAGGTGGGGGGCTTAAACTTGTCCCAAAATTCGAAACTTCATTTATTAATGCTAATGTTTTTTCAAGTCCCTTCCGGCATGAAACTAATATTTTTGCTTCACCTCTAATTTTTTTGATATTATTTCCTTCAGGACATCTAATTTAATTTTTGACCAGTTATAAATATTGTAGCACATGAAATTTCGGTAATATACTCGTTGATTGGATGGGATGAGCACTACGTCATTGATGTTTTCTACGTTTTAACCAATCGTGAAGAACACGGAAAAATGTTGTCCTTGCTCTGGTACAATAAAGCATATGAAAATTGACATAATTACATTATGGGGTGAAGGACAGTTCAAAAGGGTCATATAAACTGTTTAGGAGATGTGTACGCTGAATGCCTCAAACTTCTAAAGAAGGGTGTGTGGGAGTTACTATTTGGTTAGCCAGACAATGGAAGGGATAGGGTGTGGAGTTTATGGGGCTACGGGTTGATAAAATTTGGAGATGAAACTAAGAATCGGGAAAGGCCTATAGAAGAGAAAATAGATTTATGACGGCGGGAGTGAGTGTCTACAGAGTGTTCGAAAATAAATCCGATATAAAACGGTGGCAGGGAGGGGGATGGATGACATTTGGAGGGGTTTATAAGGGTGTATTTTAAATATAGAGGGCCTGATATGGTAGTGAGTAGGGAGGTGAAAGAGAGGAGATGGAGGATGATGAAAAAGTTGTAAAGAGGTAGTTATATCTGATAAAAAGGATTGCAAGGAATGTTTTAGAGCGTGGAGTTAGATTAAGTTGAAAATTGAAGAAAAAATTTGTTGTTAGTTTTGAGAATACGTAAAGATAGGATAGTGAAGGAAGTCGTGTTGTATCAGATGAGTTTAATTTAACGGAAGTGATGAAAGGTAAGTAGGTAGGGGATAAGGATGAATACAGAATTTGTGAAATTGATTGAATTGAAATAGGGAAAGGTAGGGTTACGCTGAGATGTTAGGTAGGTTACTTCGGGATATGTAAAATATAGAGAAGAAAGAAGAGAAAGATTAAGGAGAGTGAGTAGGGTTATTAAGAGGGAGAAAAATATAGAGAATTAAGGTTAGTATTAGAATAAGGAGGAAATTAGGATGGAAGAGAATGAGTGGCTTGAGGAGACAATGAGAGTTTTTAAGTTTATACTGGGGGTAGAGGTAGAAATGGAAGTTGATGAGGAGTATAGAAATATTTGCGGAATATATGATACGTGATTTGATGTGAGCTAGAGTGAGTGTTTTGTAACATATATCGATAAGAGGATCTGGGGTAGTGGTACATGAAAGAAGTGAAGTTGTGTGTAGTTGGTTATTTATGTAACTTGTTAGGGAATTGTTATATGGCAGGAAGTAGTAGAGCCGGGTTAAAAAATTAATAACAGAGGTGTTTGGTAAGAGTAGGTTGTCTAAGTAGGGGTAGAATAAAGTGGTAAGGGTTGGAGAAATATATTAACGATAGAGTTATAACGATTACTGGAGGTGTCGAGGATGGTGATGAAATGGTGTGATAGGTAAACGTGATTTGGTCTAAGATCAGCTGATGAGCGGTAGAGGTAGTAAGCGGTAGTTTTGTAAGCGAACTATGAATGATATTAGTATTGTGTAAAATAGGGAATAGATTGATGAGGTAGGACGAAGTAGAGGTGTAGAGTTTATTATTTGAGTAGTAGAGAGATATAGTGTGTGCAAGTAGGTGGAAAGGGGAGGGAAGTGTATTGTGAGGAAACGGAGAGGTAGGTATAGAGTAGGGGAACATAAATGTTGGGGTATAAAATAATGTGGTGCTAAAAGGAGTGTTTGTAGGGGTTTAGTAACGGATGGAAATGGTAGGGTAAATGTGAGCGAGGAGATGTTGGCAGCGTAGTATGTCTGGGAGAGGTAACGGTTTGTGGAAGGGAAGAGTAGGAGAAGTACAGTTTGTGCAAACTTTGCTTTAGGAATTCAACGTTTAGAGCGGTTTAATATGGATTATATGGTGATGTATGGTTGGTGGTTATGAAGACTTTGGGAATGATGTGTATGGAGCTTAGATCTGATATCAAGTGAGAAAAAGAGAAAAAGAAGAGGAAGAGAAAAAAAAAAAAAAAAGGAAGAAAGAAAAGAAAGGTAAATAGAGAGAGAAAAAAAAAAAAAAATGCGGGAGGGAATGGAGAGTGAGGAAAAATTGGAGAGGGTGGCGGATTAATTAAAGCGGTACGATGATCATGAGCTGGGAGGGTAGAAGGAAGAGAGGGATATGTAGAGAAGAGTTATGTGAGTTAGAGTAGGAGATGTTGGAATGGTGAAATTGGAAAATGGGAGATTAAGTCAGAAGGAAGAATGGAAGGAAGGTCATTGATAGAGTAGCGAAAGAAGAGAGGAAAAGAGAAAAAAGAAAAAAAAGAAAAGAAAAAAATGAAAAAAAAAAAAGGAGAAGAGGAAGAAGGATAAGAAAGATGAAAGAAAAAAGAAGAAGAAGGATAATGAAGGTCGTGGGAAAGAGAAGTAAGTGGGAAAATAGAGAGCATTAGTTGAATATTGACATGTGTAATGGAATAATTAATAGGATTGTAGGGGGTTGAGAAAGGATGAGGCGACAGACGAAGAAAAAAGGATAAAGAATTGTGAGAAGAGAAGAAAAGAGAAAAAGAAAAGAAAAAAAAGAGAGGGATAGTAAGGAAGTATGCAGGGGGTTGACGTAAAGCAAAGAAAGGAGGCTAAAAAGAATAGACGAGAAACGGACGGTGATGAGAAAAAAGTTGGTGATAGTGTTACTAAGGGAAAGTGGGAATGTCGTCGAGTGGTAGATGGGATCGTGTATAGATGTACGAGGAGGTTAAACGGCCGGGTGAGCGGTATTGATGGTTTGGAATGGCGATGGTAGTAAGAAGGGGGGGAGGGGGAACAGTAAACGGCAGGAGAAAGAGGTCGAGAAAGTAAGAAGAGGAAAGAAAGAGAAAAAAAGAGAGAAGAATAGAGTCTGGAAAATAGAAAGAAAGAAGAAAGAAAGATGAAAAAGAAAAAAGAAAAGAAGAAGAAGAGAAGAAAGGAAGAAAAAAAAGAAGAAAGGAAAAGTAAGACGAGGGAGAATGAAGGAGGGGTGGGAATGAGGCAGAGTAGCGATCGGGAGGAAGTGTCATCAAGAAAGACAAAAAAAAGAAGAGAAAGAAGGAAAGTAAAAGAAAGAAAGAAGAGAGAAGAAAGAAAAGAAGAAAAGAAAATGCTTGCGTTGAGTAAAAAATGGTGTAGGGGGTGGGTGAGATATTGCAAAGGAGTAGAAGGGCGGAGTAAAAAAAGAAGAGAAAAGAAAGAGAGGAAAGAAAAAAGAACAGGTGGTTGGCACGACGAGTCTGGTATTGATAAGAGGTCCGAAGTAGGTAACATAATAAAATGCCAGAAGAAAAGGGAAAGTGATCGGATAGGGAGAGATAAGGTAAGAAATTGCTGTCGGCTATAAAAATGGGATCGGGAGTTAGTATGTGTCGCATAAGTATTAAGAAGGGAAAGAGTAAGGAAGGAGGGGCAGAAATGAAGAGGTGTATTAAAAGAAAAGTGAAGAAAGGACGGGAGAATCAAGGAGAGAAAAAAAGAAGAGTAAGGAAAGAAAAAAGAAAGAAAAAAAAAAGAAGAAAGGAAGAAAAAATAAGGTGGGTAGACTAAATGTGGAGGGAGAAATAGGCGTGTAGAAAGATGAGTTGGTGTTGATGGCAAAAAGAAATGATGAGAACGTAGGACAAATGTAGAGGGAGAGTCGATAAGATGACATGACTGAGAATTCAATTGGGGAGAGAGTAAAGTGGTGGGTTTGGAAAAGTGAAGTTGGAGTGTAAGATGAAGATAGGACAAAAGGACAGGAAAATGCTAGGGCCGAAGTGAGGGATAAGGGTAAAAAAAGGAGAGAAAAAGAAAAAAAGAAAAAGAATGGAAAAAAGGAAAAAGAAAAGAAAGAAAGAAGAGGAAAAGAAGGAAAAGAAAGAAGAAGAAAGGTTGGGTGTGCAGACTATGGGCGTGAAGGAGACAAGAAGGTATAGCTAATTGAGGACGGGTTAGATTGATTGTGAGAACTTTGTATTGGATTTTTGTGGGGAGTTATGAGAAAAGGAATGATCGCGGTAGCAGAGTGGAAGCGGATAGAACGTATGGAATCGAAGGGACGTGGAAGGGAGAAAGAGTAGAACAGATTTAGGAAGGAGCTAAGAGACAAAGTAGATCGGGGGTTTATGAGAGAGGGGGGTAGACTTAGGAACGATATGGTCGGAGTAATGTGAGAAAGAAAGAAGAAAGGATTGTTGGACAGAAAGAAGGCAAAGGAAAAACAGAAGAGGAGATGTTGATGTTGGAGAGAAAAAAAGAGA
Organism: Eucidaris tribuloides; assembly: GCA_001188425.1. Taxonomy (NCBI): domain Eukaryota; kingdom Metazoa; phylum Echinodermata; class Echinoidea; order Cidaroida; family Cidaridae; genus Eucidaris; species Eucidaris tribuloides. Next base: position 7,106 of record JZLH01S0519239.1, read on the forward strand.
GGTAAGTTGGGTAAATGCGGTGCGAGGGGAGGGGAAAGGATATTAAGCCAGAGGCGAGAGGGAGGGAAGGGGGGAGAATGGGGTTAGGATAAGAGGAAGGGGATAAGAAGAAAAATAAAGAAGAAAGCGAGTTAATGATAAATTTGAGGCTCTGAGAAGTTGCGGGGAAAGAAGGGAATGGACGGAAAAAAAAAGAAGGAAGAAAAAAGGAAAGAAAAAGAGGAAAAAAAAAAAGAAAAGAGAAGAAAAAGAAAAAGGAAAAGAAGAGAAAGAAAGAAAGAGAGGGAAGGTGGATTGCGGAGGAGGATAAGATGAGGATAAATGGGTTGGGCAAATAAAGTTTATTATAAGGGGGTTATATAGATAAGGCGCAGGGATAGTAAAAGTCCGAAGGATGGATGCGGAGAGAGATAATAGATGCGAGGGGTGGGTGATTTAGTCGATATAGATAGTGCAAAGGATTCGTCGCTAAGTGAAGGCGTAGAAGGTAATTGTGGGGAAAAGATTGAGAGAAGGCTGGATGAGGGAAGTGCCGGAGAGATATCAAGAAGGTGGGTGGTGTGGGAAAGGTCTGAAAAAGAGGCGAAAGAGAAAGAGAGGAAAAGAAAAAAAAGAAAGAAGAGAAAAAGAAAGAAAAGAAAAGAAAGAAAAAGGAAAAAGAAAGATAAAAAAAAAAAAAAGAAAGAAAGAAAAAAAAGAAGAAGAAAAAAAAAGAAGGGGCTAGGGGAGAGAAGGTACAGTGAAGAGTAAAGGTGTAGATAAGCGTGAAGTGAGCGGCATGAGTGTGGGTGTCTTATGAGAGAAAGAGAAAAAGAAAGAAGAAAAGAGAAGAGAAGAGAGAAGAGAAGGAAAAAGAAAAGAAAAGAGGTGATGCTTCTGAGAGGTTATGTTGGAGAGAATAGGGAAAGAAGAGTAGAAGAAAGGAAGGTCATACTAAGGGTAGAGGTATAAGATTAAAGCGTGATGGAGAGTGTGCAAAGGGCTAGAAATAGGGTGTTGAGGGGCTCGTTATATGCAAGGGAATGAAGAAGAAAGAGCGATGGTAACGGTGAAGATAGCGGGTCTGGATATCGGCAAATAGGAAGATATGTTGACTGAAAAAAGAAAAGAGAAGATAAGAATAGGAAGAAAGAAAAGAGAGAAAAAAAAGACGGATGGGATGAATGTGGGGTGGGAGGGATGGGGGGGAAAGGGGGGTTAAAAGTACTGAAGCGGTGGAAGAAGAATGTGTCTAAAGGTAGGTGGAATTATAGGTGAGATTAGTGGAAAAATAAAAAAGAACTGAAGGGGAACTGGAAAAGAAAAGGAAAGCTACGGAAAAGTAATAGATGAGTAGGAAGAGTGATAGTCAAAAAAATTTAAGGGAAAGAGTGGAACGGAGGGAAATCGACTAATGTAAGAAAAGAAAATGTTGAGGTGAGTGATAGGAGATTTGTGGTGTGACCGCGTGATAGGTGGTCAGCAAGAATAGTGTTCACATCGGACGGAATGTGGTATTTGGAGAACTATCGGAGAAGATATGGGAGGAAGGCAAATACAGGTTAATGGATAGTGGAAGTGGTAGGAGGGGGAAAAAATGATATAAAAAAGTCTAAGAGAGAAAATGAGACTTTGAATGGATCTCATGAGGATATAATGGGAAGGACGGAATGGAACAGTGCAGGGGAAGCGTAGTGGAGTCGAGGTATAGGGAGAAAAGACTGGAAAAGGTGAGAAGGAGGTGAAGAGTAAATGTGCATAAAAAAAAGGAGAGAAGAAAAAAGAAAAGAAGACAATATTCAATTAGGTAGCGAGATGAATTGGGGAGCGTAGAATGAGGAGGGGGAAGATCTGAGAGGTGAAGCGTAATTTACGGCAAGCGGAATATGAATTGTAGGTGTTATAGTTGAGGAAAGGTAGATGGGGATGGGAATTGACGAAAAATGGAGTAAGAGATGGGTATAATATACGTGTGACAGGGGTGAACTGGCATAGTCGAAGGGGAGATTAGAAAAAGGAGAGATTGCGGAAGATAGATTGTATTAAGGAAAAGTGGGGGTACGGTGCAATAGGCGTTTGAATAGACAGATATTGAAAAAGTGATGCAAGGAGGATTTAAGAAAGAGAATTAATTATGGGTAGATGTGCGGTATAGTTAACGAGCGACAAAAAGAGAGTGAAGTCTATTGTAGTAGAGGGTAACTTGGATAAGAGGGTGGAAAAATGTGTGAGGGGGAAGAAAAAAGTGTGAAAATAGCAAGAGAGGTGAGAGAAGAGCGGGATGGTATTGAAGAAGAGTGGTATGGATGTGGGAAAAATAAGAACGGGAGTGTTAAAATGGATGGATGGGATGGGTGAGAACACATGTCTGAAGGAAGAGGAGGAGAGGAAATACGCGAAAGAGGGAGAGGAAAAACTGAGAAGGGTTTCGTAGATGGCAACTGAATTGGTTGTAGGATAGAAGGGTAAGGTGGGTAAATGATAAGGTAGGAATGGGATAGTGAAGAGATTGCAGGGGAGAGTTTGAAGTGAGGTGTGAGATTTGAGGAGGGTGGGGCGAAGTGGAGCTGTCAGAAAAAAGAAAAAGAAAAGAAAAGAAAGAAAAAGAAAAAGAAGAAAAGGAACAGAAAATAGGTGGATGAAAGAGAAAAAAGAAGAAGAAAAAGGAAAAGGAAAGAGAGAAGAGAAAAGAAGAGTGGAACTGGTGAGAAGTTCTTAGTAAATTAAGGGTTAAAACAGGAAAGAGCGAAGTATAATGAACAAGAAAGAGAGAAAGAAGATAGTAGAAAGAAAAAACGAGTTAGAGGATGAGAACGCTGAAAGAAATTGGGCAAATGGAGGGATTTAAGTATGCGCCAGTGAGTGGAGGGGGAGTGTAGGGAGATTGGGATAACATACGCGCGGGAGATATATCGTCATAAGAAATGAGGATGATGTAAGAGGAGAGTGGAAAAGGGAACGGCATAAGTAAAAAATAAGAGAGAATCGAAAGGCGAGAAGGGCTGTGGACAGTCGGTGAGAAAGGAGAGGGGAGAGGTTGGATGGGAAGAGTGTGGCTGGTAAAATGTGAGAAAAAAAAGAGAAGAGAAGGAAAAGAAATAAGAGAAAAAAAAAGAAGAGAACAAAAAGAGAAGGATGACGTTCAATACAAACGGAAGGAAGATGGGGAAATTGAGGCGATGGAGTTGTGGTGAATAAAATGAGCGTAAGCGAAAGTGGGTAGGACAGAGTAAAAGCGACAAGAAAGATTGTGCGAATGGGGCAAGGTCGGGAAAAATAGGGGGAAGTGGATAGTAGGTGGAAGTGAAAGGTTTCTGTGATGGATAGATGAAACTACCAGGCATTACGGGGTAAGGATATGGAGTAAGAAGTGTATCGAGGCTTATCGGAGATTCAGATAGTTAGAGAGTGTTAAGGTGACGAGTACAAAAGGAAATGAGACGTGATGGAGTTAGACGGACGAGAACAAGAAGAAAGAAATGTGACGGAAGCTGTTATATGAGAATAAATTGAGGTCAATGTAGGGTGAAATTGAGGTGGGAGAGCTAAAAGAGAGAGTAATGTGAGCGGGGGGATTGGAAGAGTGTGGAATAAATTATATGATTGAGAAAGTAGTGGAGAAACGGTGTTATGGAAAACGAAGAGAGACGTAGAGGAGAGTTAAACGGGGGGGGAGCATGATTATTATTGTGAAAGATGAGTGAGTGGGTAGAAGGAGAAGAAGAAGAAGAAAAAAAAAGAAAAAAAAAAAAAAAGAGAAGAAAAAAAAGAAGGAGAAAAGAAAAAATAGGATTGAGTTGAGAAGGGTAAGAAGTGGATGCTTTTGGTAGGACAGTGGAGAAGGGAAGATAAACTGTATGGGACGAAATAGGGATGAATGACGGTTGAGCTGAAGAGAAAAAAAGAGAAAAGGAAAGAAAAAAAAAAGAAAGAAAAAAAAAAGAAAAAAGAATACGAGGATATGCGTAAGTGATAAGAGTGTTGTATAGATAAGAAAAAAATGAGGGTGATGGATGGAGCAAGGTAGAGAAAGAAAGCATGGAAAGCCGGTATTACGAGAGCTTGATAGGAGGAAGAGAGAAGTGACGAGGGGGGTTTCAGGTTAAGTGACAGTGATAGCGTTGATGGGAGGTAGAGATGGGAAAGGGGAAGAGTCAAAGGACAGAATGGCAATAGAGTTGGGAAGGGGAGAAACGACGATGGATGGAAGAGAAAAGAGAAAAAGAAAGAAAAAAAAAAGAAAAAAGAAAGAAAAAAAAGAAAAAGAGAAAGAAGAAGGAGAAGGAAGAATAGAAAGGAGAAAAAGCAAGAAAAAAAGTGTGGAGAAGGGAAGGACATATGGGTAGGAAGGTAGCTGGTAGTCAAGTAGTATGAGGAAAGCAGCGAGGGGGAGAAGAACGTAGAAAGAATTAGAGGGGAAAAAAAGGTAAGCGAGAAAGGAAGGGGAGTGATAAACGGAGAAGGCAAGTTGAGAAGAGGGGTATGAGAGGATCGTTAGGAGGATGTAGAGGGGGTCAAGAAGGTACGAGGGATCTAGAAAGAGCGGGATGGTGGGAGGTGTGAATATAACTGAGGAAACCTATTGGAAAGTGGTTAGGGAGTAAGGGAAGAGCAAGTGATTGAACGAGAAATGAGAGATTAAGGAAAAAGCATCGAAGGTTGAAGCGATGTTATAGAAAGATGGTGGGGGGTAAGGGAGGTTGAGACTGTTAAGAATGATTGAGGCAGTAACTCTAATGGGTGGAAGATTGCAGTTTACGATAAATATGGACGGTGTTGTTAAAAGGTGTATACAGGAGGGGAAGTGAAAAGTAACAGAGCATAAAGAAAGAAGATGAGGAGACTATAGTGAAGGGAGAGTAAGTTTACTTAGCGAAGAACAGAAAAAAACGAAAGAGAGAGGGTAATATGTAAGAATAGCTGGTAGGTGTATAGGATGTGTGAAGCAATATGGAGATGTTAAAAACAAGGAAGGATGTGATTGGAGCAAGAAGCAGATGTCTGAGAGGTATAAGAACCGTTAAAAGTGGCGTGGAGGATAATGCCGAGGATTGAAGTAGGAGAAGAAGAAAAGAAGAAGTAAGAAAGAGAAGAAAGAAGAAAGAAAAAAAAAAAATATAAGCGATATTAATGGAGGAAGCTAGGATAGAAAATGGGACGGAGAAGGTTGGAGTCGCTGAATAAAGGCGGAGGAATGAGGTGAGGGGGACTGGTACAAATCAGAGGGGAGTGAAGGTGCTAAATTGGACAAAGCTGATGAAGATCAGGTCGTAGAAATCGGGACTATAGGACGAACGGGAGGGGGGGACTTAAAAGGAAGATAGGCAATGGAAGAAAATGAAAAAGAAAAAAGAAAGAAAGAAAGTAAAAGAAAAAAAAAGGAGGACAATGAGGTATAAACTGGAAGGGGAGGCAGGAAGTATCTGCAGAGGAAGAAAGAAGGAAAAAAAGAGAAGAAAGAGAGATAAGAGAAGAAGAAAAAAAAGAAAAGAAAGGAGAAAAAAAAGAGGAAAGTAGAATAGAAGGAGAAAAAAAAGAAGAGAAAAGAAAAAAGAAAGGAAGAAAAGACATGAAGAAGTTCGATGGTAAAGAAGTGTGAACTAGTTCAGAAGACTGGTGTGAAGGGGAGAGTGGAGAATGGATGAGAAGGATAAAAATAGTAAAGAAAGACGGTAAAAGCCGGATGTAGCTGGAAAGAGAAGGAGAGGGCGGTAGATCGGAGATCAGATGCGAGAAGGAAGAAAAGATGGAACTGTATGGGGTTGATAAAGTTGAAGTAATCAACCATAGCGAAGGTAAAGGTCTAGAAGCGATATTGAACTTGGTTGAGAGTGAGATGCTTGTTGGTGGTGGGACTTGTTTGGAAAAAAGAAAGAAGGAAAAGAGGGTAGACTGAGAGTTGGACGAAGGGTTTAAATTAGGGCGGGTGGATAAGAATGTATTTGGGTGTGCATGGGTAAGTAGAAAGCAGGGGAGGTAGGAGCAGGGAGGATTATGCTATTTAAATGAAAGGAGTGGAAATCAGGCAGGAATTAGATTGAGAAGTAGGATAACGGTCGAAAGTGAAGAGGGGGATAGACGAAGGGAAGGAGGTGTGAGCGTTTAGGTATAGGGACGGAACTGGGAGTATAAGAGTATTTGTGTATAGGAAGAATACTTGAAGTGGTGGAAAAGAGAGCGAAAGGACGGAGATGAAAAAGTAGGGAAGAATGTTCTGAGATAAAAAAAAACGAGGGAGAGAAAAATAAGAGGATTCGGAAGGAATTAAAGAAAAGTTAAAATCCACTTAAGGGGTAGGGATACGAATAATGAAAGAAAGTGAGACGAAATCACATGCGTTCGAAAGAAAGAAAAGAGTTTGATAAGGATTACAAGACAAAGAAAGAGCACAGGAGATGCGTAGTGTTGGTGAACAGGAAAGAAGAGAAGAGAGAAGAAAAGAAGAAAAGAAGAAAAGAAAGAAAAGAAAAGAGAGAAAAGAAAAAGAAGAAAGAAAAAGAAAAAGAAAAAAAGAAGAAAGAAGTGAATAAAGCATGATATTAGGAAAAGAGGTGTGAAGAAGGGGTAGAATTGGCTGTGGTTGTGGAGAAGGGATAAAGATGGGCGGTTTGTTAAAATTTTGAAGGAGAAGCGATAATAGAATGGGGAGAAGTAGCGGAATAAGCGTGTGATGGTAGCGGTAGGACGGAGTATCGGGCGAATGAGGGGTGAAGAAGAAAGAAGGGACGAAGTGATGGTGAGGAAACTTTGGAGTGAACTGAAAGGAGTAAGCCGAAAGATAGACGGAGAAAGAGTGAATGGTAAATAATTGTGGATATATGGAGAGCGTGCAGAAGATGAGTGCCAGAGCTGAAAAAAAAAAGAGAGAGCCTAGGACAGAAATGGAAAGGTGGAGCGAAGGCCGCGTAAGGAAAGGAAAAAGAGATAGAGAAGAACACGGAGAGAGCGTAAATGTGAAAGAAAGAGAAAAATAGAGAAAAGAGAGAAGGAGAAAGAAAAAGAGAAAAAGAAAAGAAAAAGGAAAAGAAGAAGAAAAAAAAGAGAGGGAAAAAAGAAAAAAAGAAGAGAGGAAAAAGAAGAGAAGAGAAAAAAAAGAGGGAAAAGAAGAAAGAAAAGAAGGAAGAGAAAGAAAGAAAGAATAGAGAAGGAGAAGGTATGTGGGGAGGAAAAAGAAAGGAAAAGAAAGAAAGGAGAAGGAATAGAAAAAGAGAATAAGAAAGAAAAAGGAAAATATGGAAAAAGAAAAAAGAAAAAGAAAAGAAAAGGAAGAGTGGAATGAGAGATGAGATTTTGGTGTGAGCGCGAGGGACGATCTAAAGTAAAGTTGAAACAGGCTAGTGGGGTTACGGAAGAAACGAAGAATTGGCATGATAGGGGGGGCAGTGGATGGGGTATTCGGTTTAGAATTTGAAAATAGGTAATGGGGGGGAGCCTGTTGGAGTAAGAGAAGAGAATCATTAGAGAAGTGGCAGGCGAAGGCACGGGGGCAGAGCGAAGGTAGGAAGGTGTGGTCATGAGTGAGTTGTGGAGGAGCCAGAGGATGAGAGCTGACGGTAATGAACAGAAGGGATATTCGTTTACAGAGAGAAAAACGTCGGTGTAAGAATGAGTCTGAGGAATTATGATGGACCTAAAATTCGTAAGGTCTAGTGGGGAGAAAAAGGAAGTAGGGGAGGTAGTTATGAGAGCAGAAGAATAGGAATGATTACACGGCGAACGAAAAGAAAATTAGATAAAGTCGGTGCAGAGTTGTTGTATGAGTAATAGGTGGTGGCTTAGTGTAACGGGGCGAGATATAGGTTGGAAATAAGTGAATGGGGGCGAAATTGGAGAGAAAGGGATCTGGAGAAGATGTCGATAGTTTGGTGAAGGCGATGTGTAGTGAAAGACAGGTTTAGGTGAGGGAAAGGAAGACGAAGATGCGGGATATATGAGAGACAGATGGCGATTAAGAAAGACTGACGAAGATTAAGGAATGTGTTGGAAGATAGAGGGTTAGGTGTGTATTAAAGTATAAAGAGGATGCGGAGATGTGGAGTGTTAGGGAAGTATGGGACATGAAGACATAGGGAACATGAACGGTATGACAGAAAATCAAAGATAGGGGTTGATCTTCAAATGTAGAGAGCGTGTTAGGAGGATAGTAAAATGGAGATGAAAAAGAGTGAATAGAAGGAGAGGCTGAATAAAAATAACATGGATGTGGAGTACTAGAAGTGGAAAGAAGGAGAAGAGGGGTGGAGGATGGGAGGGATAGGAGAAAGTGGAGATTGACAAAGAGGAAGGATAAGGTGGGTAAATTGAGTTTTTGACGACAAAAGAAGAGAAAAGAAAGAAAAGGAAAGAAAGAGGAAGAAGATAAGAGAAAGAAAGAGATAGAGAGGACGTGTAGAGGATGGAAGAGGGGGCGGTGTGAAAAGAAAGAGAGGGATGATAAGGGACTGAGGAAGGCGGGGTCGATAGATATTAGTGATAGCAAGTGTGAAGTGTTCGAAATATCATAGTGTGAGGGAAAAAAATAAGAAAAAAAAAAAAATGAACGAGTATATATAAATTGAAAATAAAAGTGAAGAGAGAGAGAAAGGGAGATAAGAGGGAAGAGCAAGGAAAGTTAAGGGAGGAGGAGATACGTGTAGGGTAGGGTATAAGAAGGCGGGATGGTATTAAGCAGGGTGGTATTGAAGGCTGTGAATGGATAGAAGGGAAGGATGTATATGGAAATGATAAAAGAGGATAGTGCAGAAATCGAATAAGAATACGAAAGATTGTGTTATGTATAAGAGATACGCGGCAGGCATAGGGAGGATGCAAAATGGAGAGAAGGGGAAGGAAGCAAGAGAGGTGGTCTTTTTAAAGAGCGCGATACAGGTACAGGAAAACAGAAAGAAAAAGAGAAAAAAGGAAAGAAAAGTAGGCGGTAAATTAAGGAGTAGAGTAATACGGGTAAGTTTGGTATAATAGATCAGGGGAGCTGATTATCGGGAGAGAGACAGAGAGGAAGATGAAAGAAAAAAAAGAGAGAAAATGATAAGGTTGGTTGGGCGGAGGTTAGTAGTCAAGGAGAGGTGATGAGGTTTGGGATCGAAACTAAAATAATGTAGGATGATCGTATAGAAGGTAAGACTACGGGATAGGATAAGAGAGGCGAGTGGCGTAGGGGTATTAAGGTAGGAAAGGAGTAGGTGGGTAGGGGATAGAGAGAAGGGTAGTATGAGAAGAGATAGACATAGGATGGGCGGTGGAGGAATGAGTAGAAGAGATGGGAGAGATCGTAAGTAAGGAAAAAGGATAGGTGAAGGAAAGGAGAAGAATGAGGGATACAAGTAAGGAAGATGACGTGCGTGGCTGTGGAAAGGAGGGGCGGGGATGTGGCGGAGGTAACTGGGTGGTAAGCCAACTGTCAGAGTGTTGATGAGGGAGGGAGAATAGGAAAAGGGGGTAGAAGTGAGGAAGAGAAAAGAAGAGGACTAAGGAGGATGGGTGGTCGGCGTGTAATGGGCGTGTAAAGCTAAAGAAGAAAAGGAGGAGAGATCGGAAGGAACGAGGGTTTTTGAAAAGAAAGATGTAGTTCAACGCGAGGATGGAGGCTATAAGTATCGCAGGAAGGGAAAGTTATGAATAGAGAAAAGGTGAGGAATTGTAAGGAGGAAAGAAAGAAAAGAGAGCGTGGGAAGAAGGAAACGGGGTTAGGAATGGGCATTCTTTAGAGTGAATAGGGGGGAGGACCAGGAAAGAAGAAAGAAAAAGATAAAGAAAAAGAGAAAGAAAAGAAGAAAAGGAAAAGAATGGGTGGCGAGCGATAATTGTTAAAGGGGTAAAATGGGAATGATAATGGGGGATAGGAGAGCAGAAAAAAGAAAAGAAGAAAAAGAAGAGAAAGAGAAAAAAAGAAGAAGAAAGAGAGAATAGAAAAACAAACAGTTGCAGAAGTATAAAGACGCGAAAGCTGTGAATGTAGAAGCCAGGGGAGGATTAGAATGTATAAAGGAACAGTGGATGAATGAAGAGGCAAAATCGGATCAGGTGTTAAAGTGTGAAAATACGGGAACGAGAATAACGTTATCAAGAGGGAAAAGAGAGAAAAAACGAAAAGAATGACAAGATAGGAAGAAGTAGGTGAGTGAGTAGAAAGAAAGCAGGAGGAAAGAGAGGGATGAGGGTCAGTGAGATGTTGAGTTGAGGGGAGGGGCTATAATAAGTAGGGAGAAGGACGGCAATTGGATAAGACATGGGTAGCGGGAGGACGAGAGACTATGCAGGATATAAGTAAGTAATGAGCGAAGGGGGAGAGGTAAGGAAGATAGTTTTTACTAAACCGGGATGGAGTAAGTAGAATGTGGGACGCGTAAATAGAGGGGAAGTGGTGGAAAGTAGAGATGGCCGTGGATTAGGAGGTGGAGATGCGTGAGGGAAGTAGGAAGGCAGAAGAAGAGAAAAAGAAAGAAGAAAAGAAGAAGAAAAGATAAGAAAAAGAAGAAAAAAGAGAGATAGAGAGAAAGAAGAGAAGAAGTGACTTGTAAGAAAGCAAATCAGAGAGTGAGCATATGGAAGTGAGATGGAGCAGAGTGCGCGATGCGATGAAGGGGGTAGTTGTGGAAAGGTGAGGAGGGAGGCGAGGAGGCGAAAAAAAGAATATAAACTGAATTAATAGAGGGGGAGAAAGAGATTGTTCATGTGATACGATGTTGCGGATAGCGTATAAAGCGTGTGGTCTAGGTGAGAGCTGAGAAAAAATAAAAAAAAAAAAAGAAAAAGAGAAAAAAGAAAAGAAAGAGAAAAATAGAAGAAAAAGAGATGTAGTAAGTAGCAGTAGGTTAGTTTCGATGAGGGAGAAAAAAAAGAAAGAGAGAAGAAAAGAAGAAAAAAGGGAAAAAAAAGAAGAAAAGGAGAAAAAGAAGAAGAAAAGAAGAAGAAAAAAAAGAGAAAAGAAAGAATAAAGAGAAGAAAAAGAAGGGGAGGGGGGATAGGGTGATGTTTAAATAAGAGAAATGATAAAGAGAAGGAACATGATGTGAAGATGAGGAGGGAGGAATGAGAAGTGAGAATTGGTATTATGGAAGTGAGTTTAGTTATAAAGTAGGTAGGAGTAAAAGAAATAAAGAAAGGACGTTATAAGACAATAACGAGAGGAGATGAGTGCGAAGGGGGATAGAAATAATGTATGTGGGGATGATGAAAAATAAAGAGGATGGTACGGAGAGAATGAAAGAGGAGAAAAAAGAAGAAAAAAGAAAGAAAAAGAGATGCTATTAAAAAGAAAAAGAAGAGAACGAAAAAGACATATGAGGAGAAGAGGAATGAGTGGATACAAGGTTACGAAGAGAAAAAGAGCAGAAGAAAGAGAGAAAAAAAAAGAAAAAAAGAAAAGAAGTATTTAGAGGGAAGTGGGAACTGGATAAAGCGGAGGAGTGTAAGCGGCAGAGAACATAGGAGGGTAGACTATCGGAGTAGGGAGATGAGCAGAGAGTTATAAGCGTGAAATTAGGTAGGGCAGGATTGAAATGGGGGACAAGTGGATATGAGTGATGGGGGTTAAGAGATAGAGTACAATGGGTTGAGCTAAAAAGAAAAAGAAGAAGAAAAAAAAAAAAAAAAAAAAGAGAAAAGAAAGAAGAATGAGATGGAGGATTGTAATAGATAAAGTGAGAGATGGAGTGAGAGGGGGTAAAGTGTTGGGAATGGAATTGGATAGGAAAAATGAATGATGAAGAGTACGCAACGGTGAGTCGGAATATGAGGAGTGAGAATTTAGGAGTGGATTAGAAATGGGGAAGTACGTAGATAGAGATCTAGTAGGAATAAGAAATTGGCAGATTTGAAGGAGGCTTAAAAATATTGGCTCGAAATTGAAGGTCGGGTGGACAGGGTAGGGGGAGATTCAGAGTGTTAAGTAGGGAAGTAATAGCAGGGGGCAAGTAGAATGGAGGGCGAAGAGAGATGTGGTTAGGACGAATAAAGAGGGGGACAGGATAACGAAGGGTGGAGTAAAGGAAAGAGAGAAAGGAAAGAAAAAGAAAGAATAAAAGAAGAAAAAATGAGTGAAAGGGTATTGATGCACACGGAGCGGAGTGAAAGATTAGGTATGAAGGAAGAGATATTAGAGGACGAAGTCAGTATAGAAGAGATGATGTGAGGAATTTGATTAAAAGGTATGAGAATTGAGGTATAAGGAAAGAGAATGAGAGCGAGCGAATAGACCTAGGATGAGGCGGCTAGAGCAGGTGAAAGGGTTATGGCAGTTATGCAACGCGGCAATTGTATTAAGGATAGAATGGGTTCAGGTGGGTGTGGGGTGAGTAAAAGAGATGGAAAGTGAGCTTATATCGTGCTTAGAAGAAAAGCGGCTAAAGAGTGGAGGGAGTGTGGGTACGGAACAAATAAAAAAGCATTGAGGAGCATTGTAAACTAGGGGGAAGGTAAAGCGAAGATTTATTGCTAGAAAGAAGTGGGGTAAAATATGATGGGTGGAGATGAAAAAAGCATAGAATATGAAGTAAGATGAAAGGAGTAGAATGAGTGATGAAGGAAAGAATTATGATATGAGTAATGAAGATGTTGTAGGAAATAGAATAGAGGAGAGATGATAAAATTGAGCTGATATGAGAAGAGTACGAATATTAATGAGTAGAATTGGTGTGTATATTGAGGAGGGCGGTAAATTTGAGGCGTGCGGTAGGTTTTTGGATTAGGGAGAGGGGTATGGGTCCATGGAGGAGATGGCTTGGTAAAAAAGAGGAACGGCAAGAGGAGAGAATGGTGATAGAAAGATGAAAATATGGCTTACAACCATAGAATGAGATTATAGATTAATCATAGTTGAGAGTGGGGATGTGTATATGAATCTACGTGAGTAAATTCGATTGAAGGGAAAAATATGGATGTTAACAAGTTGAGAATGATGGGTGTAGGCTGTAGCCAGTGTTCATGCGGTAATATAAGATAGTGGAAGTAATATGGTTTAGATATTTAGTAAGGTGGGGTGGGGAAAATAAAGCTATGCGCCAGGGCATTAAGCTGTACACGATGAAGTGTAATGGATGCGAGATGAGGTGAGGAGAAAAGTAGAGTAGAAGTGAAGGATAGAAAGGATGAGTAGTATATTAAGTGTGGGAAAAATAATTAGAAGGGTTAACTGTCTTGTGAATTTAAAGTGCTTATGCTGAATAATATGAAGGGTATCATCAGGAATAGGATATATATAGGATGTGAGAAGGAAAAGTGTATAGAGATATATTAAAGATAATAATGAGGTAGGTAAAAAAAGAGGGTAGAAAATATTAAATATTTGGAGTTGAATTTGATAAGAAGAGTAAGTCTGTAAGTCGGGAATAAACAGGGCGAGGGATGTTGTAGAAAGAAGACGAACAGAGAGATGAGATTAGGTGGTTAGGTAGAAGTCGTGAGGCGGTACGAGATGGCAAGAAAGGAAGAGGGGAGATAACGAAAGGGATGTGAAAGAATAAAAGATTGGAGGGAGGGAAGATATCAGAGTGATGAGTATCGATTGAAGCATAAGCGTGTACGAGGGATCAGAGAAAACGAACATACTGAGGTAGAGGATAGAGGTGGTAGAGGGGAAAGCTTCGATAGAAAAACGAATAATGCTATAAATGTGTAGATTTATACAGTAACCAAGGAAATTTGGATTTTATGAACGTAGGAAAAAGCGATGGTGGAAAGACTTGGGATTTATTGTGTTCGCGTAGTCTGGGGATGGGAGTATATGGACTGAGAGGAGAATGATGAAATAGATATTAGGAAGAGGATGAGAAACAGATGAGGAGGTGATAGGGTGAGGAGATTTATGAAGTGTTTATGAGGTTAGAGAGCAAAGGATGAGAGAGATTGGGGGAAATGCTTAAGTTTAGGGTAAAGTAGGTGATACATAACGGTATGTGAAATTTAGAGTGGAAGGATAGTTGAGTGATGGTCAACGGAAGAAAATTGAGTTGTGAGATTTAAACGGGAGGTGAAATGAGATAAGGAATAGTATTGAAAGTATATTATGAGGGAGAGGGCAGTGATAGAGTGGTGTGTTGAGAAGTGGATAGTGTGGGGTGTTGTAATCATACGATTTAGTATTGACGACGTTAGAAAGTAGAGGTAATTAATTGCGTCACAATTTGTAGTTTGCACGAAAAAATGGACTATGGCGTGATAAGAGAGTCAAAGGATAAAATACGGTGGAGAATTAAGAGAAGACTACGGTGAGAGTTTTTGGGCGGAGGAAAGTATACTGTAATGGATACAAGAGTGTTTTGGACGGGTGGTGTTACAAAGCGATGCGAGGGAACGAAAAGGACGGAATGGGGTCGTGGTACTATATGGAATGTGTAAGGAATGAACGATATCGTTGGGTGAAATCGTGGTTAAGAAAGCGATGGGGACGAGGTAGAACAGTTTGGGAACGAGGTGGCTAAGAGATGAAGACGCATAATCGAAGAGGAGAAATTAAGACAAGGAATTGGGTAATTGTAGAGGTATAATGTAAGGAAATGAATGTTACGAAGAGATTGAATATTCAGAAGGTATGACGTAGGGGGTGATAGGATAATGTGAAGAGAAGAATAAGAATAATGGTTGAAAGTTAGAAATAAGTAAGTGTAGATTGATGAGGAGAGATATAGAAATAGTGTTCGTGGATATCTTGGTAGATAAGGACGGTGAAGACGTCAAGTGGAGTTAGAATATAAAGGATGCTAATAAATTATTGAGAAAGATGCTAGAAAGGGTCGATCATTAGGTAGATAGGTGATAGAATTGAACGGATATGCGAGTATAAGCAATAAGGAAGCGAATAAGCCAACGTGAGAATATTGTGTTGCGGCGAATTAGTGGGGGTGAATAGTGATTGGATATATAGAGATAGGAATGAAGAGTGAGGAAGGATAAGTAAAGTAAATGATAAGAGAAAGGATTTATGATAAGAAGGAGAGAATTTGTGATAGGAAGTAAGAGAGAGGTAATATTAAGCGAATCAGAAATTGAGTAGAGAGACAATAGGAAATATGATGATATAAATACAGTAGAGTTCGGAGATTCATCACTTCTGGAAAGAATGAAAATGAGGAGCCTCAATAGAAATTGTATGTTTAATCTCTGTTCAGTTTATATAGAGGTGATCAGGGATGAGCGAAAAGGAAAATAAGTTAAAGTTGAGGAAGAGAGGATGGAAAGAGTTGGACGTGGGATTGGGGTATGGGAGGCTGTCAGTATGGGGGATGAATTAAATATTAAGGTATGAGAGATAGGATTATCGAATTGGAAAGGAAGGATTTGGAAGTTGTATATCGAGGTGGCAGGGATTGGTGTATTAGTGAAGTGGAAGGCAGGTATACTAAAAGGGTGATCAAATGAGAGAAAGCCTAGTAACGTGGAACGCGAGGGCGATGATGATAAAAGGAAAATAGTAAGGTATAAAAAAAAGAGGAATGTATAAGTGTGTAAGTGATAGATTAAAGGGGAAAGGAGGTATGTAACATGTGGTAAAAATAATGCGGATGAGGGTTATAACAATTACTATGCTTGAAAAAGGATTCGAGATTAAGTTGTAAATGGGGAGAACAATTATATAATATAACGATCAGTTTTATAGTGAGATAGAAGGATTAGTGATTTCATTTAAGACGTATGTAAGCGCAATTAGTAAGAAAGCAGGACGCTAAGGAGTGGGGTATTGTTGGGAGAGAGAGGATGGTAGTAAAGAAGGTGGTGGGTATATTGTAAGATATGTGAATAAAGGTGGAAATGAGAGAAGGAATCGGGCATGTTAGTTAACTATAGAGTGCAGTTCTTGATGATAATATATAATAAGGTGAAGGAAGCAATGGAAAGAAAGTATGAATTGGTTAAGAAAGAAGTAAAGATGAAGAAGATGAAAGTGATGAGTAGGAGGAATAGTTGATTATACAGAGATGGAATATAGAGTACGAAATAAAGAATAGGGGAAAATGGAAAGAGAAGAAATTAGGTAGATAGAGAAATTATGTAGGTGTTGATAAAGTTAGAAAATAGTCAAGTTGTTTGGTGGTAGTGGTTTGTAATGGTACGCAAGGCGGGATTACGGATGATTGTGTAGGATGATGTTACTAATATGAAAAAGTGAGGGGGAGAGGTAATGGCTTAATGAATGGTGAAAACCGGCGTGTTGGGGATTAGTACAGACATATAAGAGCATTTGTAAAGAGATGATTGAAGTGTAGTGGAGTTTTCATTTAAGATGGAAGTAGAAAAGTGAGCTTGGAGATATAAGAGGTGGAGAAAAGGAGGAAAGAAGGTAATATAAAAGGTTAGAGGAGTAGAGGTAATAAATGGTATAATGATGAAAGTTATAATGCAGAACTGGTAGGGGGTATAGACTTGACTTATGGATCGTGATTATGATTTTCATCATGGAGATGGCATGAACATAATTTCTGTAGATATGCGGAAGGGATGAGTGGGATAGAAGCGAGAGAAAAAGGATCTCGTATGATTTGAAGTGTGCTTGGGTAAGCTTAGCAGTACATGTGTAGTGCGTAAGGTCGATGAAAAGCTAAAAAAATGGTATAGGTAGTGTATCATAAGCTGTAAAGGAAGACGGGTATACGGCGGTGCAGAAGGAGCGAGGTAGAAGGGGTGAACGAGTTGCGATTGAAGTTGGTGGGGGAAAGTTGTTATGCTATTCTATGGCGAAATAAGCGTGGAACAGATGGAGTTAGGGGGAAAGAGCAATTGTAAATAAAGTAAGGATATGGGTATGAGTTTGATGCGGATTTGTAAAAGTGGAAAGTAGAGGAGATATAAGAATAAATGGAATTGAGTATAGAAGTAGAAAGTTAATAAGAGAATAGATATGGGAGGTTAGTGATATTGTAGGCTAAAAGTTAAAGGTAGATTATGAAGATATAAAGATAATAAAATTAATGATAATATGGGAGGAAAAGAAAGGAGTGGGAAGAGGGAAAGAATGTTAGGTGTTTAAGATTATGGTAGTGGTTTTTAGAACAGTATGAAGAAGTTGGTAAGCAGAAGGACATGTGTTTACGATATTCGTTTAACGATATTTGAAGGGGTGTTGAGAAAACAGTATGAAGTGTAGATAGGCGGCGAGGGTTAAGGTCAGTTAAGTATAATAAGAGGCGAATGAACATAAAGATAAGAGTGTGAGATGCTATAGGTTGCGAATTTAGAGATGCGAAGGATTTTGGAGATAAGGGATGTTCATTTGGGGGGGAGAACGTGAGGAGTATCGTAAAAGGTAGTAGGAAGAACAGTGAGAAGATTTGATTTTGTGATGAGATTGTAGGTTGAACATGATAATGAGTAGAGAGTAGATGTGAATAAAAGATCAGAGGAAAATGATTATAAATAGGATAAGGAAGTGTGAGATGTGTGTGGGTAATGGAAATTGAAGGGATTAGATAAAGTATAGTGTGATAAGGAGTAATATTTATATGAGGATGTAGAAATGATAGTAAATATGAGATAATCGGGTATGTATATGGATGGATGCCAATAGCATGTTAATCAGGATTATATGAAAAGAAGAAAAGGCGGATAAGAGGAATGTGATAGGAAGGATGTATACGTTCGGAGTTTATCATGGTTGAAAGATGCGGAGAGGAGAACAACAGTTGGAACGATTTGTTGCGGAATGAGAGGTATAGAAATGTAATAAGCTGTGGTCAACTAGAGGGTAGGGGGATAATGAAGGTGGAGGTACAGGCTTCAGGAATGATTATGGTTGGAAAAAAGGTGATGTAGGAAGAGTGTCTGGATGTTAGGATGTGACAGCGACTTGAAGGGGGTGGGAGGATTGGTGTCATGGGAGGTTGGAGTGAGATTAAGAGCTGGATATAGGAGTAGATAAAAGTGAGGAACGATTATCGATAAAGCAGGGGTAAAGAAACATATGGGAAAATAAAATATAATTGGAAAGAGAAGGTAAGGTGTGTTAGATAGAAAGTGAGAAAAAGGCATTAGTTAGGGAGGGAGTTAAAGAGAATGGTAGATGAATAATGGTAATAGTTATAGAAGGTGAGTACTAGGGTAGCAGCGGATGGGAGATGCGGGCCGTTGGAGAAAAAACTCATAGTTTGAGATTAGTAATGAACGAAAATCTGATAAAAAGGTTGAAGTGGAATGTTGTGAGAATGAATGATGAAGATACGAGAAGAATATGTTAGAAAAATAGGCGTTACAAGGTACGGAGTATGAGGTGGGATCGAGTGGATTATGTTTTCTGGAGATAGAATAATTATTTCGAGACTATGAGGTTGGTCTAAAGAAAAAGAGATCTAGAGGAGCGGTCTGGTGTGTGATTAAGTTCTTCAGTCTAGGGGGTGTATAAATAATAAGTATGATAGTCATGTTAAGAATAAAGTGTAGTAAATAAACTATCTTTTGAGATAGGGAAGTGGAGGATAACGATTGTTCATTGAGTTGGGAATGGGATAGAAAGAAGAAGTGAAATGGTAGACCACTCTGTGAGAAAGCTGTAGAACTAATTTAATGAGTATGGGGAGAAGATATGTGAGAAGGGTTATTGATAGGAGTTACGACAACAGAATATAGTTTATATGGACATGTGGGTGTAAGAAGATAGTATTGCGCATATTGACAGTTGCGTGAAGATAATGAGATGAGTAGGAAAGAGTAGGAATATTATTAAGAAATGATAAAGATAGGAGTAGAGAATCAGACGAAGAGAGTCGATCTAAAAGATATTGTAGGAATGAATAGAGGAGTAGATAGAAAGTATTAGGAGGGGAGAGGTGATGTGATACAGGTAAACAAGAGACTGATAGAAAAGGGATTGAGGACAGAAACTTTAGATATGTGCGTTTGCTGTATAGGTACGGGCTAAAGGGAGCAATGAGGAAGAGTGGTAAAAGAGTGAAAATGAATAGTAAAAAAAGAGAAGGAGAGGAGAAAGAGTAAGATAGTGTAGAGAGAGCAGAAAATGATTAGTGAGGAGTGTTGGAATGGAAAGGGTTAAAGACAAAGGAGTACGAGTGAGAGATGTTGGAAAAGAGAAAAGTTGAGGTAGTTTAAGGTTCAGAATGAAGGAGATGTTAATACTTATAGATGAGCATGTCTTAGAGGGAGGAGTAGCGAATGAGATGGCAGGCGAGTAGTAAAACCGAGCGATTTTTGTAATATAGAGAATCGAGGAGTCAGTGAAGGGAAAGAATGTTGTGTTAGGGCAAGAGAGTTTACACTAATTGAAAATTTAGGGATTAAAGTGGCATTGCTGGGGAGATTAGCGGCTGGAGGTGTCATGATTTGCGTATGTAAAATAGGAGGGTAAGTGGATGTATATGAGACGTAGAATGGGAGAGAGAGAGGGGAATTTGGGTTGATTTGCGGAGAATGGGACGTTCGGTTGTAAGATATCTGTTAAAGAGGGTGTGATAGATGATCACAGAGGGGGAGTGGACGATGTGTGATGGACATATAAAGGCGAAGAGCAAAAATTAATAGTTCGGATCGACAATGTAAGTGGTGAAGGGAGTGGCGGTAGGATGGAAACTGGGGGTTTATGCAGATAATGTAGGGAGGTTTGGGTGTGGCGGAGTAATAAGTGGTGATACAGGGTAAATAGGCGCGAGTAGAAGAAAAATAAAGTTTAAGTAAGGATGGTTTATAACCGGAATAATCAAGTGGATAATTTCGCAAAGGATGGGAGGGGAGGCAGGAGATAGCTGTCGTGGGTATTTTCAGATTCGAGTAAGGGGCTTTAGAAAATGAAGTGATTGTAGGAATGAAGCGCTAAGAAGTGATAGGTGGTATGTGCGAGCAGGGGTGGCATGAGCGTGGGGGGGCTTTGGGGAGGACAGTGTAAAAAGAAATAAAGGTGTCTAAAGGTTGGTAGCTGGAGTCATAGAATGTGAGAAAAAGGGGATTTTATGAAAACGCAGCAAATAATGAACGGGGAGTTTAATATCCGTAATGATGTAATGAACGTGCAGAGGAATAATAAGATAAGAAGGAATATTAGTAGATTTAAAGGGGATAACAGCGTTAAGAATGGATGTGTGTGAGATTAGAAGAACTGGGGATCATCCGGAGAAAGTTGGTAATCGGGATAATAGGATGAGCTGGAGGTAATATCGACTGTTTAAGAGTTTAGTGGAAGATTAGCGATTTGATTATTAAAATTGTTATCTGAGAAGTTAAAAGCAGGGGCAGCATTGAGTATTATAAAGGACTATAGGTGCAGAGGATTGAGTTACCAAGGGTGAGAAGTAGAGATATGAAGGTAATGATATCGTGTAAGGGTTGGAGAGGATGAGGGAAAATTATAGAAAGTCGGTGGGTGATTATGCCCTAGAAAAGGTAAATAAGGAGGCGTATTGAGAAAGGGCAATGATAGATTTGAACAGACTGTTAGAGGTTGAGTAGTCTTTGATGTGGTCATTTAGGAGTAGGACCATCTTATATATTAAAGTTGGCGAAAAGTGTAATAGTGTAGAGGAAGGAAGTGATTTATAAATGAAGGGGTGGGAGAGGGAATTAAGAGCGTATGCGGGGGCAGAAATGTTTAAGTAAGAGGAAAGAGAAGGATTGTGTAGAGGAAATATTTTATTGAAATGTTGATCTGGACTGGAAGAGGATTATAACTGGTGGAGTAAAAGGCAAATCTCTTGCAGCAAGGTCCGTGGAGAAGGTAGGTTGAGAAAAGTTGAGTTGGTAGAAAAAAAAGAGGCGTAGTGGAGGCTGAGCTTGGTATGAAGTAGTGGGAGTAGGTATATGCGATTGGATAAGGTATTAAGTGTGATGAATATGGTAGGTATACGCTGTAAGTTTCAATATTCTACAGGATGGAGGACAATTAAGAATATGAGTTATGATTGAATTAGTGAAGCGTATGGTGAAGGAAGAAGAGTTGTACGAGAGAGATGGAACGATTGGTAAGATGATAAGAAAGAATGTAGTGGGGGTAATTAAATTAGGTGCATCAATTATCAGGCAATTGCTAGGTTATGATGGTAGCGAAGGTGATTGGTAATGAAGGGTAGAAATAGAGATAGGAGGTAGGTGGTTAAATGTGAGTGTAGATATGGGAGAGAGGAAGAAAAGAAATAGAGTAAGATTAGATGAGGATAGAATAATATGAGGAGGAGGAGAGAAGAAAAATATTAGAGGTGAGGAAGAAATGGTATGTTAGAACATCGCGATGGCGAAACAAAGATTGGTAGAAGTTTGTATTGACTTGTAAATGTAAATGGATATGGGTAAAAGAGATGAGAATAGTATTATGATTAGGTGTAGTTTGAAGTGGGTACTACGAGACGCAATGAAAGAAGATGAGGATAGAGGGAAGTGGTATATGATATAAAGAAGAAAGTAGATAGTGGGTGTGCGATTGATGAAATAATAGGTTACAAGAAAAGTAGGAAGGGGGAAAGGATTAATTAACTGAAAGAGGCTGCCTTATAGTAGGTGAAAACATTAATAGTAGAAAGAAAGATTAAATTAAGAGAAGGAAAAGAAAGGAAAGAAGTATGTATTAAGGTGGGGATCATTAAGATGAGAGAAAGATGCAGTGTGAGGTGATGGAACCTAGTTAACTTCTGAGTAGAAGAGGGGAAGGAACAAGGAAGACGAGGAGTAAAATAGTGGAGAAGAGATTGTGTTGGCGTTGGAGAAGAATCACTGGGGAAGATGAAGTAGTAGATGAGGAATAAATGGGATGGATGAGAAGATTGAAGAATCATGATCGGAAGTATAATCTGGCGAGCATGTATTTTATAATTCAGGAAATGAAGGGGAATGGAGCGTGTGTGAAGTGTCATTGTGTGTGTGGAGGAAGTGATAGTGGGAGGGGTATCATAGTGTATATGGCGATGGTTAGTTGGGTGTGAAAGAGGGCGAGGATACGAGTAAGTGTGTAGAA
>JZLH01S0519239.1:55652-68384 GCA_001188425.1 Eucidaris tribuloides
TTTTCAAATCAAATCTTAGTCTCAACAGTAAAGTAATAAACTACAAATTCCTCTTATATGTATGCTTTACGGCAAAAAGCACTTCCATACTGACATGCCACTTACAGCAGATTTTCAAACGTTGAATGTGTATCAGAATCACAGCTGCTGTCCAACGTTTTTATTAAGGGTTTTACTTTGAATTTGTCCATACAGCTAACATGCAGAGTGCTTGCCACCGTATGATGAGTATTGACAAGTTATTAACTTATTTACAGCTCTTGTGAACCTTCAATTTCTTCGAAGGTTAAACAATTAACTGACAGATAAATACTGCATGTTTGAACAGATAGGTCATTATTGTACCACATTATTGTACATTATTGTACCACAGAATGTTCAACCCAACTGATTATCTACATTCTGCAAGACGTAACTCACACAGTGGTCATGTTATTCAGATATCAAATAGACTTCATAAAATTTTCAATGAAACAAATATGACGATCTCAATTTTGTAAATATTTCTTTTAAAATATCAATCATTTAAATAACACATTGATGAAAGTATTCCTCCATGCTGAATGCAATGTGATCACTCACTATTCCAATTGTGGACTGGTAGGCCCTACAGGTATTATAAATAGTTATCTAGAAATAGGATGTGTGTATTGTCGTAAAAAAAAAAAAAATCGTCACTATTATACAAATTTGGCACAGTGTACACACACTCAGAAATGAAATATGCCAATGACAGTTGAATGTCACATACGTATTGATACATCACATACAAAATTTACAGTTGTATAGACTGTGACTTTAATTAATTTTTGACAAATTTGGACTTTTTTGTTTACAAGCACACAATAGGGTAATAATGATGGAAATTTGGAATTGCCAGGCCATATTTCACTGATGGAGTTGTGTAATATGTTTGTCATGTCTGTCTGTTTATCAGTGTCTGTCTTACAGTGTGTGTGTGTGTGTCATCATAGCCATAAATTGTTCATGTTTTATTTGCAGCAATGTAGAACATTCAAAAACTCACATGAATGAAAGGATGATGCCCGCCCCCCCCCCCAAAAAAAAAAAAAGCACACACAAAATAAACAAATGTTAAGAACTGAATTAACATTCTCAAACTCATGGAAAATACCTATGCTTAAAAAAAAATGTGCACTATGTGAACATTTTGCAGGATTTTTTCAGGATTAATCTTGTAACTAAGTAGATGCAATTTTGACAAGGATTGTGGTCATAGGATTATTAATAATTGTTTTTTGTGTCAAACCTGCAACATTCGAATATTATGTCTTACTAAAGCAAATTGAATATTTTGTCCACATCTTCTATATCACTGAAAAAAAAACATCTTCCACCTATTACATCAACAAGCGCAACTTGTATGTTGAATTCTGGTAAAGAGGCATTTCCCTTACTTGTACATACTTCAAAACTATCAAATTGTAATGTTCTGTAACAAAGTTTTGTGTTGTGTTTCACTTCGCTTGTTTAATTTTCAGATCAAAACAAGCCCTGAAAAGCTGATGACAAATTTGAACAAAAGTAAATAGCTGAAAACATTGATCCTATGCATTTCCAAGATTAATTGGAGTTACAAATTTAACAAATCTTTACAATGTGAACATTTTGACAATGGATTGCAAATCCAATTAACTGGGATGGAAAACAGAGTTCAGAAGTGTCGGAAACTGCTCATCCTGTATGTATACAGAAAATACCTGTCATATTCTTTTATCAAACATGTCACGATATAAAACTATTCACATAATGCCCATTTAGATGTTCAATTTCACATGAAACACAGCTCATATATTAAATTATGTTTTATCTATTGTGACATCACAATCCCCGAGCAATTGTATTCCAATATTAGTTTGACAGACATAACAAACCCATCCATTTCACTCTACACATCTGATAACAAAGGAAATCTCTTGTATTGCAAAAACATACATGTACTTTAACTTTCATTACAAGTTGTAGTATTCTCATCTCCCTAAAACCATGAGAGAGAACAATAATAAGTTGTCAAAAAGCGTGATGGTCTAGTGGTTAGGGCGTCCGCCTCACGTCCGGAAGGTCGAAGGTTCGAGCCCTGGCCGGGTCATACTTTTGTACTTTCAGGTCAAGACTTTTTTTAAATACATTTTTAAAAAAGGTTCCTTCTGCTTTCTAGCTAGGCGTTCGGCATTATAGAACAGAGAAGGGTAATACAAACTTTATGCAGGGCCCGCTGGTAGAGTTCTAATATTGTAACCTTTTCAAACAAGAAAATGCAAAATAGGGTATGTCTTGATTAGTTTTGACACATCCTATTGAATGAATTATTTGGGGGTCCAATTTTAAGGAAGTTTAATTTGCATATTTCCCCGTTTTCTGTCATTTTGCCTAAACTTTGCAGAAAACTTAGCTGAAAAATCTTGAAATGTACCAAATCTCTGAATACATTATGGAAATGGATGACTACAAGTCAACATATTGTGTCATGTAAAGACGTTTAAACAATTTTGACTCTTAATACTCAGTATTGTTTGAAAGAAAGTTAACAGCTTTCCACGGTCTGTAATGCCTGGTAGACCACACACTGCAGTGCGCAGGATGCCAAACTGGTCTTGTATGAGACCATAGCTTATGTGATACCATGTCCATGGCTGATCACATAAGATACCTTCTATATTTTGGAGATTGCAAGAGACCATTGTCTGTTGCTCATACTCAGTGTTCCGATGGAGACAATGGGAAGAGTTCACTTTCTTTAAAACAATACCGTAGTAACACAGAACTATTCACAACACTGCCCTCATTAAAGGTAGACTGTCAAGGGGTACTTCAACAGAGCGAATACAAACTAGTCTTAACATACAGACACATATCCATGCATTCTTGCAGTGCCATGCCCAGGTTGCACCAATGGCAATAGGTAAACACGAGTGGTATTTCATCACACAAATTGTTAACAATGCAATGTGGGAAACAATTGTGCACCTATTTTCATCCTTGGATTTAAATAGAGGGTGGTATTTCATTGTGCCTTTACCAGTGAACCTTTAAACGGTTGATTTCTTTCAGCAGTAACTTTCCAGATTTCCAGAATACCATAGGAACAACTCGAGACCATCTACTTTAAGCAAGCATTGGGTTATAAAACTTATTAACATGAGGCATTGAAAACATAGTTTGCAAACACCGCTTCATAGCTCTTGATACATCTAACAAGAAGCTTTGCACCAAACTGCACTGGAAGGTTTTTTGTGCCTTTTTTTCTGTTTTTTTTCTTTGTTTAGAGCATCAAAGAGAAAAGTATTTAACACAGCTCACTCTATTAAATAAATAACTATTGAAATATCTACAAGTACCAAGTTGTAAAAAACGTTATGTCACAAAATACCTTTACATACAAGTATATGCATTGATATATTTTCAAACAATGTCAATTTATTCATATTTTGTTGTTGAAGAGATTAGAACGTGACAACATTCTCAGAGAATATGGAAATTCATGTGGCACGACTATTGCAGTCTGGCAGTATTATGATGTGCCTACTTTGCACCTAAATTACAATTGCATGAATCCAGATTGTGCTAATAATCCTGTCAACTTGAAACATTCATGCCCACACCACATCAGTTACATCCAGAAAGTTGTAATGATCAAAATGATTATTTGACAATTCGAGACAGAAATCTTGGCATCAGCATGAAAACTGACAAATTCCCTCAAATTCAAAGTTATGTTAAAATGTTTATTTTGGGATGCAACAGGACAGTAATGGTCGACTGTAGATGGACAATGTAAACACATTTTCCTACCTTCACTGTCAGGAATCAAAATGCTACACAGTAAATTACAGTGTAGCCCATTTTTTGTGATCATTCTAATGATTAAGGTAGCCACAAGGCTGTTGTATTATACTTAACCTTTTCAGTTGCACAGAAGACCTATACTGAACTTTGCACCTGTAATCATACTTACAATTAGTAAGGTAAGGGACAAATATTCTAACAGTGTCTCAAAATTCAATGTCTTTAGAAAGGTACACACAATGTGCATGTACACAAGTCCATTTTGCTTTCATACTGTTTCCAAAAATAATATGAAGTTTGTTTTTTAGGGGGAGGGGGTAATCCTAGAAAACAAGTTTGAGTTTCAAATTCATTTCAAGAATGGTGTAGTCATGGAAAGTCTTTTTCTCTGAGAATCTCAATCTGCAGAGAATAAATGTAATACGATTATAAACATAAAAAAAGGGGGTGG
The DNA here is from genome assembly GCA_001188425.1 of Eucidaris tribuloides. Classification (NCBI taxonomy): domain Eukaryota; kingdom Metazoa; phylum Echinodermata; class Echinoidea; order Cidaroida; family Cidaridae; genus Eucidaris; species Eucidaris tribuloides. Next base: position 59,911 of record JZLH01S0519239.1, read on the forward strand.
GGGAAACTTTCCCTTTTCATAAAATTGTGCTTGTTGACGATTTTGGAACTAATATAATTATGATTGACAATGATAAAATTTAGTTTTTCAATGTTTGCTGCAGCAAGAGTTGAAGTGCTGCTCTTGAATTTCCATTATTCTCCTTTTGATGCAATAACAACACAATCTTGCAAGACTGTTTGTTATGTGATTACCATTTTTTGACTCAGTCCAATAGATGATTGTGTCCTTGAATCGACTACAACGCGCATCTGGTGTGAAGGTTAATTGTCACATGTGAGCACAATGAAATAAATATGACCAGGATGCTGTATTTTACTTGCACACTGATACTGAAATTAGCTTGCGCACCAATACAAAAATTACCAAACGACATCTGTTGACACCACAGGAAGCAATACTGAGTTCATCCAGCATTGTCTCAGCCCAAGATGATCCGAAAGCCAAATGTGGGATCAGCATTTAAAATCTCCCTGCAGAATTCCTTCCAGCATTTCAGGTAGAGAAACCAAATACATTCGTCGCTGTAACAGATGCAAGCTTCTGAATATCATGCGCCGATGCTAAACATCAGACGTTAATGCCGCCACTGTGCCGTAACTGGTATCAAAATAGAGGATATCACTTGCTGTTATTACACAGCAGTCACAAACTGTTTTAGTGTCCGTCAGTCATTTGTACTGTAGAGTCTTGAAACATGTAGTTGATCACAATTTCGGCTCTTTTTTTTTCATCATTTTTGGTCAGAAAGCTGTAGACGACTGATCTCAACTCGGATGTATCCACCAAAATGTTTTGAGAGTAAAGTGCATCCAGCATGTACATGCCTAAGTCTGTTTCAAAATACTTAAAGGTCCTGTACTATAGGCAGCTATCAGTTCTGTTTGAGTCTCTTGCGTGGCAGCCCCATGAAGGGTGGGCTTTGTGACGTGGCTAGAGCTCGGAATGCATCGGCAACCAGGCCGGGATGACTGTGGACCATCGTCTTCCAGCCGTTCGTCTCCATGACTTCCGTTGCATGGCTGCACAAATTGCACACACAAAATAGAAACAGTCATTTAGATTTTTTTTTTCTGTTTTGATGGAAAAAATGGTTATGCATGAACACACTTACCTCATACAGGAACTTATGGAAAATGTGTCTGTCTGAATGGGTGTAAGACAAAATTTGACATGACCAGTATCTTATAAGTGTCATCCACATACACACCATTTTTTTTTTTACTCCATCTAACATTTTTCATGTTAATATGTGAAAACCGAATCAGTACAAACTCACATAGATACAATGAACTGTGACCTTTGACCTTGACCTGCAAACTCCAAATTCGAAGTTGACCTGTATTTTAGTGTCATCTACCTATACTCCACAATTTTGTTTTAATCCGTTTAATATTTTGTAAGTTATCGCATGGATACCAATTCGGGACAGACAGACAGAGTGACAGGGGCAATGCTTAGAGTGTCCTCAAGATGTTGTCTGCTAAGGTATAAAAGGAAGTGCATACTTTCACTTGTGTCAGACCAAATTCAATGTTGGGATGGGAAATCCATTTTTTTTTTAAAATTCAGATTTCTTGATTTGTGAGACTAGGTCATGGTCACTCATGTAATTATGTTCCATGCAGAACAGAGTGGTAGTAAGCTGGATCTATGAAGAAAACGAACACTGATTTCAGTTCATAAAACTAAAATTGGTCAATCTTGTTTAAAATTTGTCTTGTTTAAAAAAATTCCCATTTGCTGTTACAAGTGAATAGAATCTCATAAGAGTACAAATATAGAGTTCTGTTCTTTGTAGGCCACCCTGTGTAGGTTTGGATACAGGTAGTCTTATTACTTACAACTCTAAAACTAGTACAAAACAATAACGACATTACACAGATATTGACTGGTACAGGGTGTAATATAACATTCTTTGGAACGTCAGGGAGTTATATTTTCCCAAGGGATTATATTTTCCCTAAACACGCAGCGCTGAGGGAAAATATGATCACGAGGGAAAATATAACTCACTGACAGTCCAAAGATTGTTACATTACACCCTCTACCAGTTGATATCTGTTATATTAGATGGCCTTGATTACACTTAAAGTGGGTGATTTCAAGTTCGGTGTTGGTGTTGAGAAAAGATAATCGACACCGAGCTCAGTTTAGTAGACGATACCAATTGCACTATCGATTACACAACACGTAGTGACGTCACGCGCGTCTCATGGTGTTGGCTGAAAGTTACGCCGACAGCCGAAAATCAAGGACGTTACAAAAATGACACCAGATCATTACTGCCTGCCAGTAAAATTGTATGAATCTGAAAAGCAGTTACTTTTTCGCTATTTCCACATGGAAGGTAACTATCAGTTTTACTAATTATGTCAATTTTTAAGGGGAAAGGGCACTTTCAGCGGTTTGCATCGCACAGTGGAACTTTCTCCATAGCCAACACACACACGCAAGGGTGGTATTGAACTGTAAGAGGGCACCAGACATTTGAAAAATATATTCATTTCACCAGTTGGGAAAATATAACATTTACGACCCTCGCAAACTGTATCATGTGACGAGCTGTGGGCCAATCATATCTTCGTAACTGTATAGCCATCTAATTGTATAAGCCATCTAATATAATGCATTACCTGTTGGTGTAATCGATGGCTACCGCCTTGAGCTGGTCTGCACTATGTAAGTCTGCTAATACCAGTATGTCAGCCACATTGTCTATGGTAAGATTGGTGCATAATGCCTCCTCACACATGACTTTTAGTCTGTCAAGTGCATACTGTAAACAAAAAAGACAAAACAAAACAAAAGAAACAAAAATCAGTGTACATTTATCTAGTGAATGCAACATTTAAAATATTTTTTACCACTTTAATAGTCTCTAATACATCACCCAATATGATAAAGATGCACCCCAGGGTATAGAGGGATGATGCTGTGTCCATTTTAAGTAAAGTTTTATAGTAATGGTGCTCATGTTGCATTTGTGCACAACATACAGGCATAAACTGACAAAAACTTGAGTGGAAATAATGTTGAAGTTTTTTTTTTAAGGTTTTAGTGTTGTATAAGGCCTCTTAACAAAACATTTTAACCATCAGAAAAGTACACTACAAAATAACTTTTAGACGGTTTTGTAATCCAGAGTACAGCCCTGAAATAAAAAATAAATAAATAATTCAACAAACTGGTGGATTTCCATTTGGTACTCCAGGGTACCATTGTCGATATCATATTGAAAAACCATGTATGTACATGTAAATGACAATACAGACAAGCAAAATTTCATATCTTAAAGACTGACTCTTCCCATGTTTAAATGTGTTTCTAAATCTAAATTTTAAAGTTTCAGTATACATAAATATGGATCCAGAACAGTTTTAGAAATGCAATATTGAAACTTTGAGCAAATTTGGTTACATTATTCAGAATTTGTTTTAGTCTTCAAAACTTTAATTACTTTATTTTCTAAATTTGAATGAATCTGTATGTCACCTTCTATACAGCATTAACTTTTACACATGTACTTTGGAGAACAGGGTTGTAAATAATTTTATTGAAATGTCTGATGTTATGTGAAGTAAGCCTGAGTCATTAAGTTTTTTGTTTGAAATGTTTTAAGCTCATGGTCAAAACGGTTTGAAACATTTAGTTGTAATTCATGCATTCTTATAATGAGTATAACAATAAAGTACACTGGAACCAGTTGAGTAGGTTTAAGCATGCACCTGGGGGTACTTTGATTGATATGGGCTGTCAAAGAGAGGTCACACATGTCCCTGCTGGATGTGAAGAGATTAAACTGGTAATAAAACAGACATCACAACTAATCTTAACATCAGACTCTACAACATTGTGCATTACAAAGTAATGGTATGAAAGAGTCTTGAGGAATAAGGGCCCCCCCTTCAGATCTCGGCCGTCGACCGCGCGATCGCGACGAAAATTGGCACGCATGTTGCCGGCTGCCTAATCTACAAAATAGTATAGTTATTTTTTTCATGAAAATTGTTTTTAGTTAATTACGCTAATTTATGCATAGTTAATCTGTGATATCATACTTTTTGCTCTAACTCATTAATTAAAGCTCCAAATGTTCTAATATTTGGTGTGCAGACCCTTTGTGGTGTTCTTAGCAAGTGTACTTGAAAAAAAAAGCGATATCAGAATCTATTTCTAATGTATTTTATTGTTTTTACAATTTCTTATGTATTTCTTTTTTTTCGACCTTTTGTTTTTATTGTTTTTTTGATGAAATTTGTCGGTGGCACTTATGCAATCACAAACAGCCTGAAATTAAGCAATTTGAATCAGTAGAAGCAAAAATATTCATGCATTTATGATTTTTGGCTGAAAACACAATTTGTATTGAAATTGTACACAAAATCATGTTTTTTTAGCGATTTTTGGTGCGACACGCATGTACAAAATTATGCGTATCTTCGGAACCGCGTACCTGGGCGTCGCAAATTTGGTCTTAAAAGATGCAGGAGACTTGGAGGAAAAAAGTCATAGAGTATCGTGGGGAAAGCTTTTCGCATTGCGAAAATATCACGCGAAACGTCAAGGCCCCCCCGGCAGAGATAGGCTTAAAGGCTGTAATTTTGATAAATTTGCAAACCGAACTGTTTTTGTTCAAATTTGATCCAACTTCAGAAAAATATATAAAAATACAGTGTTCAAACTTGGAATTCATATGTTTTAAAGTTTTAGAAATATATACGATAAATCATTTGAAATTGGGCCATTGCTCAGGTTTTCTTTTGTGACAGTTATTTCAGGTTTCAGACACTGGATGAAGCTTTCATCCAATGATTACAAATTTGGTAGAGTCTAACCATACTAAAGACCGCTTGGCAATCATTCAAATGCACTGGTGAGAGTTTCTGACTTTGTAAGCTTTGATCAGCAGGTATTCAGTTTTCATTGGATGATACACGAATCACATCTGGTAGTCTGACTAGTATAACGGCTGTATAAAATTCAAATTCAGTAAGCAATGTCTCATCAGTGAATTCTGTTTGAATTTTACAAAGTGCTTATATCCATGAAACCAGAACTTTTAGCCCCAAGGTTTTTTTTGAGAAGTCAAGTAATCTCAAAAGCTATCACATTGGCTGAGGACCCAAACCATCCACTTTACCCGATGTACATAAAGATGAGAAGTGGTAAACGCTGGCAATCCATAAAAACGAGAACAACACGCTACCTAAATTCCTTCATCCCTCACTCAGTCCGTCTGTTGAATAAAATCTAAAATAAATGTCTGAATCTTCACTCTCTGTTGGATATGCAATATGTATGATTTCTCACTTTCTCAATTACGATCAATACCGTATATTATACAAACCAAAATGAAGTTACATGATTTTCCCGATTTGCATTATATAATCCCAGCAATAATGAAAACAATACCACATAGTAAATATAAACTCGTAGAGCATTATATCAATAGTTGTTATTATAATTAATGTCATGTTATACTCCATTGCATCATATTAAGTCATGTTGTGTAATTATTATCAAGTGTGTTATTGTACATCATATATATTGTATTTTATGTCATGCATGTAGACAAAATGAATCTCCTTATGGACAATAAATATGAATATGAATATGAAAGTTTATGTGAATTTTTACTTTAGTAATATTAGCTCATTTGAGGGTGTGCAAATTATGAACAAAATCCTGAAGGAAAGGAGATGTCTTACTTTATCAGCTGCTGCCAGTAAATCACCAGCCATCTTCTCCAGGTTAGGGGCTTTCCCTGTGTAGATGTATCTCAGGATTTCTTTCATCACCTCATGATCGACGTCGGTGATCTCCACCCGCCCATGTTTCTTCTCTTCCATTTCATGTTCGAACATGGCATTGAATACAGGAGATCGCGCTGCAGTGGGAAAGAAGATGTTGGAGTATAAAAGACACAGCAGTGTGGTTAAATGTCATGATTCACGGGAACACTTTGCATTTAACTAAAATTTTGGAATCTATAACAAGAGTAAACTAGGGACATGAACAAAATTTGACCTCAAAATGATACTTTAATCCTTAAGAACAGTGATTATATATGAGTGACTGGTTTTACCCTACCAATTTCACAATAGATAGGTGTTACACTAAACAGACCATTTGATATCTTGCATGCGAACCTCCACAATGCTTAACAATGTACAACATTGTCTTTAAAAACTTAAAAATAAAAAAAATATAGAAGTTGCATCTCTTTCTTCTCTGAATTACACACACACACACACACACACACACACACACAACACACACACACACACACACACACACACACACACACCTTTTAAGTTCGTGATCAGATTTTTTAAAGCATACCAAGGACACACGCACCTGAATTATTTTGTGGATAAAATGTTTATGTGTGTGATAGACTAACATTCAAACCGTGGACCTACCCCATACCTTATACACACACTCCACAACCAAGGACACACACACCAGAAATTTGTATAGTAACCGTGGATAAAATGTGCAAGTGTGTGATTTTTTTTACAACCTAACCACGGACCTACCCCTTCCCCTATACACGTTCTCAAATTAACGTCCCATGTACGTCCACTTTTAGGTAATTTCCAATTGATTAGCATGTGCTAGACAACTGTGGACGTCCACGGCTGACAAAAGTCCATATTTGTACATTTACAGATGCACACACACACACACACACACACACACACACAACAGACACACATGCACACAAACAAAAACACACACACACACACACACAAACAGACACACATGCACACAAAACAAAAAACACACACATTCTCTCTTCAAGGGTTGCATTAGTGTAGGAAATTTGGAAACACCAATTTAGGAAGAACATCAAAGTTACATAAAACTGGGTCAATGCTAAATTGTTGGCATGTATTCAATCACATCTTCACCTGCTAAGATAGCCTTGTGTGCTTTGAATTCACGGCCGCAGACGCACAGCGTCACATCGCTGAATGCCGACCTCTCCCATAATGCACTGAGGTCGTCTGCTAATCTGCACTCGGGTACCTTCAGCTGTGACTGGTTGGACTGGCCGGAGATATTGACTGTGTCTGCCACAACACTCACCTGAGAGGTAAAATTAACAAGAAAACTGAGCGATGACATCTTTGATAGTTGTAAAATAAAATAACAGCAACAACATAGCTGCCAATATTGACATGTTACAACCAGAGAGATTTCAAAGAGCAGTCAGGCAGAAATCACAAATGACATGCACCACAATGGGTGCAGATCTTTTGTTAATCAGGAAAATATTCCAATTTGTATGTCGGGATGTGGGAAGATCGGTAAATTTTCAGGGAACCCACTACAGAATCAGGGAGACTTGGCAGCACTGCAATGAAATCAAATCAATGAACAGAAAATAAATGAATGAAAAAATAAATATATGCATCATAATAAATATATACATCAATTTATTAAAATGAATTAAATATGGAGAAAGGTGGGGGAGGGGAGTCCTAAAAATAAAATGTTATACATATGGGCAATTCCGTGATTAGTTACGTTACACTTTATGACCAACTTCACTCAACATTTGGCTCTTACATGAATATGCTTTCATATTATTTTTCTATTTTGGTACTGACAATTCTCTAGACTGGTACCTACTTCACAACATCAAGCAAAATCATGAGACTTGTTTCAGTGGGTAATAATAAGAACTTTAATTATGGTTAGTTACGTTACGTAAAGAGGACATGGCAAAAAAATCACAAGTCTTTGTCCTCAAAGTTTCCTCAACCTGTTTTCAACTGAAACAAACTGTGGTATTCATGCTATTTCTGGTATCTTGATAAATCATTTGATATATAACTTATTGATAAAAATCTTTTCATTTTTAACTACAACATCAAAAACATGGTTAGTTACGTTACGGTTAGTTACGTTACATTTTGTCCAGCCATACAAATTTGCGTTTATTCATGTCTTTTTCAGATTTAGTATGCATATGCGGGGCTTTGTTACTTTCAAAACAATGATAAGACAGTATTGGCATGGAAAAAACTGCAGAATAAATGATAACTTTTCATAAAACTGAGATTTAGTCACACTAGTCCCACATGTGGTATTTCATGTATGGTTCTGATTCTCCTACAGGGTGCTGTTGAAGACTTAAAATTTAGAGTAGAAATGATGTCCCCCATTGTTTCTTCATGATTCATACCCATTCAAACCATCAAACTGTAATACGATTCGCGATAGACCAATTTATATGATTTGTGATTTGTCCAATAATTCACGGAATTGCCCATATGCTGATATTGTCAAAAGGTGTATTCTCTTTTTCGTAAGAAGATGGGTTATGCCATAAGTTTTCAAATCCTTTTTTCTTTGGTGTTCTTCAGGAAAAGTATGTTAATGTTATTCTATAACACCCCCCCCCTCCCCCCCGAAAAAGTATACTCAACCCCAACTAATTGTGCACACTAAACTACCATCAG
>JZLH01S0519246.1:0-10784 GCA_001188425.1 Eucidaris tribuloides
CGTCTTATATTAACTGTCATATAGATGATTTACCCAATAGTCTCATCATATCAAGATACGGTGGGTTATTGAAAATATGATACTAAAAAGTGCTGAAATTCTTACTTGTATAATTGTATGAATAATCGTAATACATAGAATCATTAAATTAAATAAAATTCTTTCTTTTCCTTATTTCTACAAATTGTGACCGGCTCGCACTCAGTAGTGTAGGCCTCCTATTCCCCCTACAAAATTACGCGTCCCTCTACCGCTTTCAAATACCACTTGAAACTGAAATAAGAACAGGGGAGGGAGACAGTTTCCATCGGTGCTTTCGACAAGTTGCATAATTATTATCGTAATAACATGTATGCGGAAGTCTTGAAGACGGCTTTCCATAAACCATGAATGCCATGATGCAAATTCTGCGCTATTCGTCAAACCGTGGCAGAAACGAGATGTTGTTCTCAGACGACGTTTCTAGAGCTCGTCGTACAGCCTGTCGATTTTTAACTTGTAGTTTCGAGACTTCTAACACAGCGCAAATATGGCAGAGTTCGTGATACGGGCCCTTCTACCCGGCAGGACAGTCTATTGTATAGGCAAGAATATCAGCAGTCGGTGAGCGGGCCCCCCCCTAAGGTCTACTTTGAAAGTTTTGTTTTTATTCCTATTATTTGTTGTTGTTGAAGTCTTTATGAGTTTCAAGATGTATAGGATAGCACGAGCAGACAATATAACAAATTACAAGTAATACGAATGAAAATAAATGGCGTCTGTAATAAAATACATAAGTATACTAGGTATACCCTAATAATTCAAAGACTTTTTATAAGAACGAGCCAGAAGAATAAAATAAGGGAACCGGATCGAAGCGATAAAAAAGACGAAATGTACGTGCTTCTTCAATACAAAACAGTAGTGCAAACAAGGACCGAGAGCGAGACCCGGAACTAGCGGCGCGATCCGCCGGAGAGCCACACAGCAAAAAAGACAAACACACACAACAAAACTAACACCACACATACTGTTACACACACCACACCACACAGTCCCCACCACCACACCACAACACACCACAACACACACACTACAACACACGTCCACACACACCCATCACACAAAACACACATAGCAACTAACGAAACACTCACACTCACGAAGGATAGCTCCACGCCCACCCAAAACGCAGTTGTGACTTCAATCCTTGATCACGCCGCTGGCAAATATGTCAATGCAGGCGAAGGAGTTCGCGAAAATAAAACGGAACAAATAGAAAGGATCACCCTCAGCTCCAAGACATTGCAGTACGGATTCTCCTTTTCGAAAGCTTCACTTGTGTGAATATCTACTACCTCCTTTGCTATGCAAAATAATGACTCATGCTGTGGATTGTGCAGATGAGGCCAAGACACACACTGACCTTAAGCCCCCGCCCTCCAGGGGCACTCAAAATAATATTTTTACGAGGGTTCCCCCCCCCCACTACATGGGGGCGCTCACTAAATCTGGAATGTGGGGTTATGAGCTAGATGTCAGAGAAGCATAAAATTACAGTCTTGCGGAGCTAAGGATGCCCTGGAAATGGCGAGTATACGGTGTTGGCGGCACAAATTTGTTCGCCGCGTGCACTCAAATTTCGCGCCCAGACGGGGACACGATATCTGATTGACAGCGGCGAAATTTGTGCCGTCAAGTTATTGAACATAAATCGCACAGATTGTCGCCGGCGACAATTCTTGACCTGTGACGCTCTTGCTGATCCAACTGTTTTGCCTACTGGCGACAATTGGCTCCATTGAAAAATAAAAACCTTAGCGGCACAGATTGTCTCACCGATCACAAGATTAGTTCGGCCAATCACCTAAAATATGTGTGCTTCTGTTCGATACTTTTTGAAACCATTGCGAAAGCACTAACATTACTGTGTTGTATCTATCTGGCATAAATATTCGCTGGTCTGTGATATTGCTTGTTGTCTAATTACGTTTGTATGCTGTGTTATTAGATGTGTCTGTTTACTGGTCTGTGTGTATACGTCGAGATCTTGTTTCTGTATATGTCTGATCTTTGTTGTGTATATTCGAAGTTGGCGCCGGGACACGCCCAATTTGGTGTTTTTTACTTGGGCCCCCATTGGTGTCTCGAAAGATTTAGATTTGATGTGGGATGCGCTCCTAGGTGTGTCTTGTTGTCTGTTCGCTCCCCTTAGTCTCAAGGGTCTAGGTGCTTATGTTGATCCCTGCTCAATGCTTTGTCTCTGAGCGTAACGTTTAGATGTAATTTTCGTCAGACCGACCCAAGGATGTCTTGCCTATGTTACTTGAGTTGTGTTTTGGGTCGAATAGCTTGTTGATCATTATTCGTTCGTTGTGGTGTGTGCGATTGCGATACTCTAGCTTTATGGAATTTTTAGTTACTCTCATAACCCTAATTGTCTGGATGCATGTTTTCTGTTCTATAGCGATGTTCTTTACTACTGTGGACTAGCGTCGATGAGGTTTCGTTTGAGGCGGGATTGATTTTTCTTGTTTGTTCATTTTTTTTTTTCGCTTTTTTCATTCTTCTATTTTCCTCTGTTTAATTTTGTGTTGGGGGGATTTTTGCGTCCTTGATAGTTGATGTACGCTCGTGTGTGGCACGTGTCGTCTGTGCTCCCCTTTGATTGGCTCAGTGCTCGTTAAGAGTAAATAATTTTTAGTAGGTTATTTGTAGAGTGTTTTTGAGTGTCTCTGTTATTATAAGTTTCTAGTTTTGTGTAACGGATGCGTACAATGATGTCAATACATATATTATGGAGGTGGATAGTCTTGTTTTTGTCTGTATGGTTCGATCTGGTGTGCGGGCAGTGTCAGTTTGTATGTTTCCTTTTTGCTGTTGTGTGGCTGGTATTCATTGCTTTTCTTACATTCTTTCGAGATTCGTCACTGCAATTCCTGAAGATGATTGCCGTCGCCATGCTTATTTAATGCTTTATTTTCGACTTTGTGCTTGTTCTCTGTGTGTTTATCTACTGTTTTTTTACCAGTTGTGTTTAGAATGTTTGTTGTGCGGGTCAGGGTAGTTCTGTTATTCCTTATCTATTGTTTATGTTTCATGTAAGTTGTTTCGTGTTATGTATGACAGTGTATCTAGTTTGTTGTAGTGTCTGAGTATGACTAATGCTGGTTTTCTTGTTTTGTGTGTTTGATTATGCATGGATCAGAAGTGCATCGGGTGAATTTTGAAGTGTGTGTCGGCGAAGTGTTCTGTGTCGGCGTGGTCGCTAAGTTCGTCTACTAGCGTGCTTGGGTATCCTGCTGTGCTCGACCGTATTGTCTGTATCCCGTAGGAGTTTGGGTTTTGGTTTCGATCGAGTGTTCGTGTGTAGTGTTGTAGTCTGACTCCTGGTCTGTGTGTCTCTGCCGTGTTGGTATGTATGTGTGTGCCTTGGCTGTGTGTCTGTTTTTGAGTATTGTTGAGGTGAGTTTTTCGGTAGTTTTGATGTTTTGTTCGCGCATATCAAGATAATTTGATGCTCTCTCGAGTGAGATATATAATAGAGTAGGGTGTATCCAAGGTTTGACTTATTTGTGTTGTTATTATAGGATTGTACCCGTATAATACACGTTTTTCGGTAAGTGTTATAAGAAATGTATTTCTTGTGTTTGATGACGTGGTTATGGTACTGTTGTCACATGTCTGACCAGCTGATTTGAAACAGAGTACACTTATTGTAAATCTAACTCATCTATAAGTCATCAATGTTACATTCAAAAAAGTAGACTAACATGGCCACCCTATTTATCATAAGACTACACTTGGAGAAACATTTAAGCCACACAAATAGACTAGCGAATATTGTCAGGAGGAGCGAGCCCGTTATCTTCCCAGGAGAGCCAAACTACAGACATGCATATATAACATAAACGACACACATATGACCACTACACCATACTCACAATAATACAGGATTCCGAACGACGGCGTGAATCAGTCACTAGATAAAATGAGCTATTGACACGTACACAGTCATCAAGCAGTATTTGACACACCACACATGAAACTTAACTGTATGCTATCTTCGTCAGGAAGAATTTTCTCGCTCATAGTGATATAAGGTCCGTACCAGTAGAGTCATCGATCATTACTGAGAATACAGCATTCACCATCAGAGCATGATCATTATTCTATAGCAATCGCAATAACTGAGTACGTTAATTTTAGCCATTACAAAGCACTCAGATCACACAAGGATTACAATCTGCTGAATGACATGCATCACTTAAACACTCAATCCAATCATATTACATTGACAAAGAGATCACCATGCAGATTACAGCGCACCAAGGACACAATTGTAGAATATAGCCAACTACACAAGCTGTTGTTGGGCACACAGGACCTCAAAAAGAAAGCAACCAGTGATCTATACAGCACCAAGAACACATAGACTCACAGACATATCCTTAACATATCTCATGACAACAATTAGGTAATTACACTAGTGTCCAAACACGCAATGGAAACACAACAAACATACACATTACTCTGCAGTGTGTCCAAGGAACGCCAACGTGATACACTATCTGACACACGAGCAGACAGATACACATGCGACAGAACCAACACAAACATAGGTACACAAGGCTGCTAAATGTACAGACACCACCATGCAACCTACCTAATAGCATTGAAACAATACTCAGGACACCACATATACCCAGAAAACAATCACTATTAGCCATCATCTAGCTACAACAGCTAGATATCTCATACAGGATGGATATCTTAACTATAATCCGAGACATACAGGACAGACCACACAGACACATACAGACACATAAAGATACGCTTAGACACACTAACAAGTGAGCGCGTACTCAAGCACAAACAATGGGACACAATTCTAGACACCACTGACAAAACATGCAGGACACACAAACAGTTCTCCTACCAGACCACACCAATTACAGACTTACATCAGACACATCTGACAAAATACGGAATAAACAGGCAACACAGTACACTAAGTATAACAGTTACACGTGATTAGATAATACGTATAGCGGCCTACGACACAGTAGATACACGACCAAAACACTACAACAGCACATACACACAAATAAACACACGGTAAAGGATGGACACTAGATAGCTTTTTAACATAAAGACATACACAGACACATACAGACAACACAACACAACAGACACACAGAACAAAAGACCATACAGACTAGACACATACAGCACATTAGATAAGGTTCGCATGATTTCAATACTAGACACATAAGGCGTCGTGTACGCGTGAATAGGCACATGCAGACACACGGACAGACAAATACAGACCCACGAACAGACACATACAGACACACAAACAGACACATACAGACACAAACGTACACATACAGATACACACAGACAAACACACGGACACAAACACACAATCAGACAAACAGATAACACAAACAGACACATGCTAACACACACAAGCACACCTAAACACACACACACACACACACACACACACACACACATACCCACATACCCACAAACAAAATAATTTATGCCGCAACATGCTTTGAATATGGCTGGCGACAATTTGTGCCGTCAGGTTTTTCATAAATCGTCACAAATTGTCGCCGGCGACAATTTGTGACGCGGCGACGATTTGTGCCGCAACATACGGGACTGAGGAGGGGCGTCGATCCGTGTTTTGGATTGGGGGGGGGGGACAAAAGTGAGAAAAACTGCCAACAAATTTCGCGCCAAATTGCTGTAGGCTCTCACAGGATTTTGCGAGCGGAACGCGTCGAAAAACTTACAATTGTGCACGTTTAGTAGCATTTTAATTCAAATTCAAATTCAAATTTTTATTTAACACTCATCATAAAAAATACATTTTTTAAAACAAATATTACAGAAGTGAATAATATAAAATACATATCACAAACACATGGTATAAATATAATGAGAGTGTAAGGGGTAACAGAAGGAGGAGACTCCTTTTATAAGCGCTACACGGGAAAACATAAGATATTGCATGTTATAAAATATATAAATGACAAAGAAATACTACACGTAAAACAACAGAACAACAACAGACATAATGCCTAGATTTTCACAATATTTAATCAATGTATTTGCTCAGTAGGAATTGTTTGCATTTGTACTTAAAACATGAAGTGATTTATTTGATTTAAAATTAGGGGGTATATTTTGTATGCCGTATTTTTTTTTATGTTTTGTTTGTTTTTTTTTTTTTTGCTCCTTTTTTTTTTTTATTTTTTTTTTTTTTATTATTATTATTTTTTTTTTTTTTTTTTGTGTTTTTTTTTTTTTTTATTTTTTTATTTTTTTTTTTTTCTTATTTTGTTTTTTGTGTTTTTTTTATTGTTTTTATTTTTTTTGTGGATGTATTTTTTTTTTTGTTTTTTTTTATTTTTTTGTTTTTTATTTTTTTTTTTTTTTTTGTATTTTTTTGTTTTGTTTTTTTTTTTTTTTTTTTTTTTTTTTTTTTTTTTTTTTATTTTTGTTTTATTTTTTTTTTTTTTTTTTTTTTTTTTTGTTGATGTTATTTTTTTATTTTGTTGTTTTTTTGTTTGGATTTTTTTTTGTTTTTTTTGTTTTTTTTTTTTTTTTTTTGTGGTTTGTTTATTTTTTTGTTTTATTTTTTTTTTTTAATTTGTTTTTTATTTTTTTTTATTTTTTTTTTTTTTTTTTTTTGTTTTTTTTTTTGTTTTGTTTTTTGTTTTTGTTTTTTTTTTTTTTTTTTTTATATTTGTTTTTTTTTTTTTTTTTTTGTTTTTTTTATTTTTATTTTTTTGTTGTTGTTTTTTTTTTAATTTTTTTTTTTTTTTTTTTTTTTTTTTATTTTTTTTTTATTTTTTATTTTTTTTTTTTGGGTTTTTTTTATTTTTTTTTTTTTGTTTTGTTTATTATTTTTTTGTTATTTTTTTATTTTTTTGTGGTCCTTTAAAAAACAATGAATTTCTCATGCATGTATTCAATTTTTGGATGCTGGTAATTACTCACATTTCTTGTATTGTAGATTATGAACATCTGTGTTGAGAACTTGAGAGTAAAACAATTTGATAAAAGCCGGAAGTTGTCCAGAAAAACAGAAACATAAAAACACAATATGAAATTTTTCCCATTTAATATTTTTAATGCATGAATAAAGCTTGGAATGGGCATAGTATCGGAATGAGTAATAAGACGCATTTTTCTTTGAGTATAATACTGTCATATATCATTTTGGCTCGAATTAACCAGGCAATAATACAATAATTAAAATACGGTGTTATCAGAGTATGATATAACATCCGGGTGGTAGTTGTCCCGGGGGTAGTTGTCCTAAGGGGAATTCCGGGGTATAGTTTCTTAGGGGGAATTTCCTAGGGGGAATGTCGCTGGGGTATTTGTCCGGGGGTAGTTGTCCTAGGGGAATTGTCCGGGGTAAGTTGTCCATAGGGGGAATTGTCTGGGGATTCCCGGGGTAAGTGTCCTAGGGGATTGCCTCCAGAGTAGTTGTCCTGGGGAGTTGTCTAGGGGGAGTTTCCTAGGGGAATTGTCCTGGGGTAGTATGTCGCTGCGGGGTAGTTGTCCGGGGCGGTAGTTGCCTAGGGGAATTGTCGCGGGGGGTAGTTGTCGCTAAACGCCCCCCCCGCGGGGGAATTGTCGCGGGTAGTTGTCCGGGGTAGGTTGTCCTAGGGGGGAATGTTCCTCCAGGGTAGTTGTCCACTGGGGTTAGTTGTCCTAGGGGGAGTTGTCCTAGGGGGGAAATTTGTCCGGGGATAGTTGTCTCTGTCGGGTAGTTGTCCTAGGGGAATTGCGCTGGGGGAGTTGTCCTTCCGGGGGAATTGTCCTCCAGGGTAAGTTGTCCTGGGGGTAGTTGTCCTAGGGGGAGTTGTCGCTAGGGGAATTGCCTGGGGTAGTTGTCTGCGGTGTTGTCCTAGGGGGGAATGTCCTGGGGAGTTGTCCTCCGGGAGATTGTCCTAGGGGGAATTGTCCTGGGTATTGTCCCGGGGTAGTGTCCTAGGGGGGAATTGTCCTCCGGTAGTTTCGCGGGAGTAGTTGTCCCGCGGGGGTAGTTGTCTAAAGGGGGAATGTGCTGGGGGTAGTTGTCCTGGGGGGTAGTTTCCTAGGGGAATTGTCTAGGGGAATTGTCCTCCGGGGTAGTTGTTCCTGCGGTTAGTTGTCCTAGGGGGGAATTGTCCTAGGGGAGATTGTCTCTGGGCTAGTCTGTCCTGTCGGGGTATTGCCTAGGGGCAATTGTCCTAGGGGGGAATTGTCCTCGTGGGGAATCTGTCCGCGTGGTAGTTGTCCGGGGGTAGTTGTCAGGGGGTAGTTGTCCATGAACGAAATTTGTTGTTGCTGCTTTGATTGGATAGATGAGAAATAGGGTGAGGAGGTCGCCCATTTAGGAGAGAAAACATGCCTGCCGCAGACTGCTCGTGGAAACCTTTGCCGCTGACCTCCGCAGACCTGCGCAGACAGCAATCATTTTCAATGCAAATTAGCTCCTGCCGCAGACTTGCCAGAACCTTGGCGCGCATACTCTTTTCAGGCCATGAGCTTGGCAGAGTCTGCTGCAGACCTGCCGCAGACTTCTGCAGCGGTTTTAATAATGAATATTCGTTAGGAAGAGTCTGCTGCAGACTGCAGCAGACCTGCCGCAGACTTGCTGCAGCCTTTCAATAATGAATATTCATCAAGAAGGGGTGCCGCAGATCAGACGCAGATCTGCGGAAGGTTCCTAAGCAGGTATGCAGCAACCCGCGAAAGTCAGCGAGAAGGTCTGCGGCAAGTCAGCAGGAGCTGCGCATGTGAGCGGGAAGACTGCGGCAAGTAACGAGAAAGCTGTGGGAAGTAAGCAAGAAGGATACAGCAGAGTGTAATTGTGTCATAATTAGCAGGAAGCGCCTGGGAAAATCACATAGGGAAAAATTTCCAAATGGGAAAATAGATGGAGATGGAGATTTCCTTTCTGTACTTTTTCCGACTTCTGTACCTTTAAAATCAAAATTGGGAAACGGCTATTTTTTGTTTTTACAGATTTGCTTCAACAGATATCGTCAGATTCGTTTATTCAAATGTAATCATTAGGTGAATAAAAAGAATAAACAGGTCAAATAAGAATCATAAATTAGGAGGCATATCAATGATGAGAAGAGATAATCACAACTACATGTAGGACTGCTCCATGGCATGTTGCATGGAAATCTAATAAGTGGTTTATGCGGACCTTTTGATACAGGTAATTGGACTATCAATCTGACTATCAGATGGAGATGCGGTTTATTGGCCCATGGAACCCTCCATCAGGATTCGTCAATCGCGCAGCGCAAGAAACCCCTTTAGACGCGCTTGATTAAAAACCCGTCAGTGCAGAAAGCCCTTATGGAACACGCCAGTCAGTGCAGAGAAGGCCCTTACATTAATGCGCGTGTATACTAACGGCATTATACTGCGGTTCATGCGCGTGTTCCGTTACGGCTTTTGCGGCAATGGAGCGCCGACGTTCCATAACCAGGGCCCTGGAACGATTTTCACCGGGGTGCTGAATATTATCTTATCTATTCTATCTATATATCTATCTATCTACTATCTATCTAATCTTATCTATCTATCTATCTATCATGTCTCTCTATCGATCTATCTATTCTATCTATGTATCAATGGTCTCTCTATCTATCTATCTATCTATCATCTATCTATCATCTATCTATCTAATCTATCTTAATATATTACTGCCCACTCTCTTCTCCTACTTTCTTTGCTTTCTCACTCACATGTGAAAAGGTGTGTTTTCCCGTTCCTGTTGCGTGTGAGTGTTGATCATGTGAAGATTAAATAGGTTAGAGAAGTTGTAGCAAAGCTGACCTTGATGTCCAATATAGGATCATCCTCCATGCATGCAGAAACGTGTTGATAAAATGGCTTACGCGAAAAATTGTTAGCATATTTGCGCGAGCAGCCCAAAAATTCCCCCTTCCAGAGCAGGAATTTTTTTTCATTTTGAGCCCCCCGAAACAGAGTTTGATACCTACCTTTTACAGGTATAAACGCAGTATGATTTCTCCAAAATAGCAACAGCATAGCTTGTCGTTTTCAGTGGATGGTTTAACATGTGCTTGATTCGAACAAGAACATAAGTCACCCGAGAAATGGAAAAGACCTAAACGTGACAAACGCATTCAATTCTACTTGGCTTTGCCCACTCACTGCGTAACCAGGATTTTTCAAATGGAGGGGGGGGGGGCAGACATGGAGGACCGACTAAGCGAAAGAACGAGTTGGCATTAGCTTTTGGGGAGGTCTGAGAGGGTTTCCCTCCAGGGTAAGAAAAAAAATGCATTCTCATCTTTGAAAATCTATATTTTGCTCCATTTTAGTGACAAATCATCCGAATATTTCATCATTTTCAATTCATGAATTCTGGCCTAATTAAACAAAATCCATTTGCATGTTTACCTTAAAAATATAATAAAAGTATATACTTTCAATTAGCAGATTATTATAATTTAAGCGTATAATCATAAGACGTATTTGGGGGGGGGGGCACATTTCTATTTGTCACAAAATCTATTAATGCCAAGAAATAACCAACATTTTATATTTAGACCTATATGCTGGAAGAGTATAATGTGGGACGGCGATTCAGCGGATCACCCCCAAAGCAGAACGTGACGTTTTCTAAATTAACCCCTACTAAAAAGTGAAAATGTGTTGGCAATATAGTTGTTTTGCTCCGCTTCCCTAAACGTATGATAAAATTGAAAAATATATGTTTAAAAAGCAAGCGCAAGCAACTGCAACAC
>JZLH01S0519283.1:0-10075 GCA_001188425.1 Eucidaris tribuloides
TTTGTCACCGAGTCACATTTCTTTCCGCCGGCCATTTCTTCGCAACTTGGGAAACTTTGGCACAATCTAACTACGCATGAATGGCTAGGCGATTTCGTTTTTAGTTCACGCAAATATAACTTTAATACACACTTGTAGTTTAAGGAAAATCAATTTGATAAAGTACTGTCAAAAAATTCCTCTTTGTTATCACTGTCGCGCCGAGTCAAGTCAAAGAAATTGCAATTATATAAAAAGTATTGATTACATTGAAACAAAATTTCAGAACGAATTGTGATATTGCCAATGCTTGCATTCCAAAAACATGTTATATTTAATTTGAATAAAGCCAGTTTGATAACAGACTAAGACATTTGGAGAAAAAAAAAAAAAAAAATTTGAAAATTTTTGTTCAAATGACCGAGCGAAGTAACTATGGAATGGCAACTGTATTAGAGTTCAATTTTAAACAATCCACACCAAAGGAGTTGATTTTCACTTGCATGCAAAATGGTATGCTTTGTTGTCAAAATAGATCATTTATAAATTTGCGTTTGTATGTACAATGTAAGATTGAATTCAAACATGAAGTTAGCAAATTTAACAACACTAAAAAATATCTGTTTTGCACTTAATGCAGTGTACTAGTTCAGAATCCTGGCGGGTTCACAGGGTTAAAAGAAGAAGACTAATTCTGTCTACATATGGAAATTGTTTGAGTCTACTCTGACTCTCTCTCTCTCGTTACTTGCCGATTTCCTCCTTCAGGAACGTTTGTATGCGTAGCGGCACCAAATCAATTCGACTTCTACTGCACGTCGGATAACCCTCTACAGGTACATGTTTAATTGTCAACCCGAACTGACTTGCGCCACGCTGTAAGGTCTAGTAGCCATGCACAATTAAAAAAAATCTAGAAAAAACACCACTAAATTCTTCTTTTATACTTGTATAATATTAATTGTAAATTTAATCTCTCCTGAATGGTAATATTTTTGATGTGATTGTTGCTAATCTTTTCTAAAACCTTGTCTGTTCCAGTATTCCCACATCTGTAGAATTGAACTGTCTACTGTCCAATATTATATAGGGCCTACTGTAATATGTACATGTATTGTAATTGTAATTTACATAAGTTTCAAGAGTGTCCAGGGCAAAAATTAATTTAAAATTTTCGGGGGCTACTTTTGGAGCACATTGGCTACATTTCGCTACATGCACATTAAAAGCAGTGGATCTCTTTTGCATGCCTAAAAATTAGCATTGTGTAAATACAAGGGCATTTAGAAGAAAATGCCATCTGGGAACCTTTAGCAAAATATAGGAGCTAGAAACTCAGTTTTAGTAGAATTATAGTGACCGTTAGATTCTGATTTGATTTTTTTTCTTGCGAGAAAAAAATTCCTACCATAGAACGTACACTAAACGGCTATTGTTTTTCTTTCACATTTTTCAAATTCTAAGCAATTATACTCTGCCCCAGATTTCACAGACATGTCCTTCATCAATAGCGAAAGGGCATGGGTTATCTTTTCCTGGTCTGCGGGGATGTTTGCAAATGAGATCCACTGCCTTTAAGTCTATGGGAATTTTGGGGGGGCTCTTTTGACATTTTTGAGGGCTCTTTTTTGCATTATACATGTAGGGGACAAATATGAGACCATGTATTTTGAGCGCTGAGCTGGTCCTAAGTTCACTGTTCTATATTTTGGCAATTATACAGTTTCCAGATTTCTTCTTTTTCTTATGTTTGTTCATTAACCGTTGGCTACTGGAACTAGATGTGCCCTACAGTGTATGTTAAATCTGTGGCACTTTCAGAATCTCAGAGGCAATGGGTTAAAAGGTTAACATGCCATGTATGCTGCAAAATGTACTGAATGCACTGCCAGTGAATTTGTGGGCAAGAGGTGGAGTCTGGAATTCGATTACTACAGGATTATTTTTGCTAACTACCTGTACTGTATGTCAACCTGAAACTGTAACTGTAACTAAAAATTCACAAGCTTGGCTATTTCCTACATTGTAGGAATACACAAACCATTCATAACACAAATACTAATACATGTACATGTAATGTAGTACAGCATATAGAATGGAGTGCACATGTTAACACCTAAAATCACTCATGCCCAGGTACTATTCACATGCAAATTACTTTACACAGTTCCATAGAGCAATTGACATACACCCCTTTAAAATACTTTGTACTAGGGTAGGTAATTCAAACACAATACCTGTTACACAATAGTAGAGGCTGATATCTGGTAAGCATTGATAGACATTGTCAACTGGTCTGATCCATTTGTGAAGGAAAAGAAAACAGACATGATACATCAAGCTTGAGACTAGACCTTAATTTGATCGACCTAATAGACAATGGTTCTCATAAATTGATGAAGCCAACAAGACAGTGCTTTTAGTTTTTCAATCCTGCCTGCCACAGTAATTTATGCCACTTTGTGCTACACATACTGTAGAAAGCATGCCTGCACTTGTTGGCTTTGCATTGTAGATGTACTATAATTTTTTTATCTCAAAAAAACAGTAGGCCGACATGTAGGTTGATAAAATGATACATTAAAATATAACAATACAAATAACACCAGTTATAGTACAGTTCCATAAAAAACTTTTGATGAGTGCAATTTTTGGGTAAACACGCATGTATATGTTCATGGACATGAATATGCGATGACATTGACAATGGCGACTGAAAAATTTACTGGGGCCGGCCCAGGCTGCAGAGTAACACACAAAAATGTGGGTCCGAGTACCGCAATTTAGGCCGGCCTCGGCGGCCCTTATGTAAACGGGGTCTTAGAAGTATGATATATCTTGGGTCTATGGAAATGTGTGTTATAGTGAAATCAAATCATCTCCATGGTCAACTTTCTATACCTTTGGTTCTCAAGTATTTTGATTACTCCAATGTTGTCATTATGATTCAAAAAAAATTCCACAACATTTTACACTTGCGTAATGCTTTATCAAACATCAACGGTCAAATGTCATTGTGTGTAAATGGTTGGAACGGCATGGAAATTCGTCTGCAACATACACTGCAGACCATCTTTTGACATTTTCGTGGGCTTATTTTGCATTACAGTGGCAATCGCCCGAGCTCCTAGTATTTGCGCGCTGATGTATTAATGTCGTTCAGTCATGAACTGTAGGCCTATTTTTTATCCATTTACTAGAGAGACTGCATTTGAAAGGGGGCATTTTGAATTTAGCTGAACCCCCTCAATAGAAAAAGAAAAAGAAGGAACAAATAGATAAATTTACATGTAACTTCATAGATAAATAAATCAGTCCTCCACTCCACCCAGTACCCTACTTTATGTACAGAAATACAATCAAATATCAAGGAAAAAAATGTCCCTCAAGAGTTCGGCAGGAAATTCATAATTTTGATGAATAGCCTTCCAGAAATGAGTTTCATTAAATTCTGTATTTGTACTTCATATCTTCTGTAAAGTTTGTTCAAGATATCAAATGCATATTTTGTGACAATGGCCCTATTGACCACCACTGTTCAATGTTCACCCCTAAGTCTAAATCCCTTGCTTGAAGTGCATGTCAGGTATCAACTTCATCAGTTAAGAATTCAATGATTATACCCTACAAATTAAATAGAACCAATATTGGTATCTTTCTGTCAACAACTATTCAACAAAAAGTCTATAGACACAGGTCTACAGTATGTACAGTACATTGTACCAAAAGCTGGGTCAGCTGCAGTTCATTCTGTGACTGAATACAGGTAGAAAGCAAACTGCATTGATAAAAGAGATAGAAATAGCAGAAAAGCAAATTTCCACAGAAATATTGCATGTTTGAACTCCCTACTATACCTCACTGAGATAAATGCAATATTTTGGGAAAAAACTATAATTGAAGGGATTCAATCTAACTTATTAAAAAGAAATTCAGCACTAGGAAAGTTAAAGAGAATACACAGTACTGGTTGATGATCATGGAAAATCTTTCATCAAAATTTCACATTTCCATATTTTCCAGCTGAGAGTAAATTACATTTGCTTATAATGTGGGACTAATTCACTTCATATGTAATAAAAAGTTGAGGAATTGGCAGTTTGAGTACCCGACGGAGTAGGCTCCGTTGCTGTAGTGTGTATGGCAACAATTAACATAGTCCCACATATAGATTTCTGTGTTAGTACTTTGTCAGCATTGGGGATTTGTGTAACAAAATATGTCCAAAACGAAGTGTTCTGTTGTTTTCAACTACTCTCTCCTGTACTATAGTGACATTTTAGAATACCATCTGTTCACAGAAGGTTTGAAAGCAGTTGATATCAAAATGTTGTTGTTCTGCAAGTAATCAACCAGTACTGTGTATTCTCTTCTATACTATGATTAACTTTTGCCAGTGCCAAAAATTCATAGTCAAAAATTAAGTTTTAAGTTGCCAAACTGTATAACTCTAATACTGTCACTCACATACATGTATTTTGGTCAACTCATGAAAGTTTTTATTTAACTTTAGAATACCGGTAAGGAAAATCAGTAGGCCCTATTTCTTTATTTGAAATACAAGTAGGCCTACTGGAACAAAAAGACAAAATTGGAAAGAAGAGAAAAACAAGAACATGCAAATCATTGCAATTTACATGTATTTTTACTTCAAACTCTTAATAAGCGGGTTGATCTCCCACATCCTTCAGCAAATCGTTTCCTCAGAAAAAAAAATGCGGTAATGATAAACACATCCTGGTATTCTGTAAGCACTACTGCAACATGATGGTACACTATATTTTTCCCAGTTCTGAGTGCCTGTACAGTATAAACTGTAGGCCTATATCAAATCACTTATTTGTGGTTATTGGTGTACATAGTTATGGTCTGTGTGAGTGTGACTGTGTCCCATGTCCTCTTTGTAAAATTGCTGGTTCACAATTACTCATTATTGTGGTTGTTCATGGAAAAAACCCTGATTGAGAAGGAACCCTCTTTTCTGACCACTTTCAAACTCACATGATTAATTGTGTTGTGTGTGTGTGTGTGTGTGTGCTGTGTGTTGTGTGCTGTGCTGTCTCTGTGCTGTGTTTTGCCTATTTGTACATGCACAGTGGTATGTACATGTATGTATTTGTGTGTGAAATTGGCTGAAAAAATAATTTTTTTGTGTAATGAATTGAACGCATATCAGTATTCCTTCCTGATTTTTCACATCTGTAATGTAAACACACTGTTATGGGCTTAACAATGTACATGTAGTTTCTTACTACTTCTACATATTGATCCAATATGTAGAGAGTAGACTACATTATCATTTAAAGCCCTACATGTGTTTTAGTTTCAAACACCACCTACCCTAATTTGACCATGCTATGAATCCAAATTGTAATCAGAAAAGACAGAAGTAAAGAAAGATAACACAAGGAATGAAACTAGGGATATCAAGATACAGTAACTGGATTAAGTAACTGGCTAATTTAGTGAATCAAATATTAACTTGATACAGGATTTTATGTAGTAACGGTAAACCCCTGACGAGTGACAAAATGTGTAGGCTAATTGGTCCAGTCATAATCCATTGACAGAACGCAGGCAATGACTAAGGCGCATCTGAATGGTACACTTGTCAAGTTGCTGCCATGTGAAATTTTCAAAAATGAATCTTACGAAGTGATAAGGACACTGGATCAATACTGTACGCAATGGCTCCAACATAACTTTTTTTCACTGCTTGCCCTTTGGGCAAGTAAAATTATCACTGTCAGATTTTTACTTTGCCCGAATGAAAAATTTACTTGCCTGGAAAATAACTGATAATCAAAAACATCAGAAAATTTAATCCCGGCTAATTTTTAGTTTTTCTCTTTGGTTTTAGATGTAGTTATTTAGTTGGTCTCTTTTTTGTATTGGTTTGCAGTTGTTGTATATTGTTATATGGTTTCTGTGGTTTGGGGGTCGCTATATTTTGTTTTTTCATATTTTATGTGTATTGTATTTATGGAGATTGTCGGTATATATGGAGCTCATATGTAGGGTCTATGAGAGAGACTTAGTTAATATGTATATTTGGTATATTGGAGACTTTTGTTAATTATATTTATTTGTGTTGTTGTTTGATTTTAGTAGTTGGTTTTAGTATTCTTTATTTTATTATATATTTTTGTTATTTATTGAGGGTATTTTTTTGGTTGTTGGTGTTTTTTTTTGTCTTCTCTGATGATGGTTTTGTCGGGCGGTCGAGTGTTCGGCGAAGAGATTGAGATAGTGTATGCTGGTCTGCGGAGAGGTGGTTGGTGTTGGCGTATATAGGTTTATTTTTTTTATTATTCTATTTTTATTTGTGTGGGTATGCGGCGCGCGGAGCCTATATAGTTAATTTATCTTTATTTCTTTTTCTTTTTTCTCTGGTGGGTCTAATTCTGTGGTTGTGTTTTTGCTATATGTGCGGTTGAGGGTGTGCGAGCGCGCGAGGTTTGTTTCTAGTCGATTCATTGTTATGAGTTTCTGTATTTATGGTTATGCTATTGTTTTATTTTTGTTCTCTTGTGGTTCGTTATATTATTGTATGGGTTGTTTGATATGCGAGTTATGTTGACTTTTGGTTAGTGGTGATTGATTTCGGATTTTATTTAATGGTCTGTTTTAGTGCTATTATGATATTGTTAAGTGTCTATTTATAGAATAGGAAATGAATCTATAGGTATATTCTATTCTGTATATTACTATATTATCTATGATGTCTCTTTTTATGGTGTGTTGTGTGGTTGGGTGGTGTGGGTTGGTGGTGGTGGTGGGGGTGTTGTGGTGGGGGGTGGGGTGGTGGGTGTGGAGAAGAGGAGAGTGAGAGGGTCTAGGTTTGTTTATGTTGTTTATATGTCTTTATGCTTATCTGTGTTTTTTTATTGTGTCGTTGTGTTGTGTGGTTGTTTGGTTGTGTGTGGGTGTAGTGTGTAGCTAGTTCGAGATGTGTGGTTCTATAGAGGATTGTGTAGATGATAGTGTGAATAGCATATACATTTGTTTTGGTGGCTCTTGTTGCTGAATGATGTACGAGAGATGTGTGTAGAGGCGCGTGGGGGGGGGGGGGGGGGGTGGGGGTGTGGTGTGGGGTTTGGTGTTGGTTCTTTTGTCTGCTGTTTTGGGTCGATCATAGATATATGAGTGTTCTCTAATCCATATACGAGAGAGTAAGTAGTGTGCGTGTGCGATGCTAGTGAAGCTAGTCGGTTGTCTATTCGTCTGTGTTTGTGTGTTTTTGTTGTGGTGTTTGGTGTGTTGTGTTTGTGTGTGGTGGGGGTGGGTGTGGTGGGTGAGCCGTGTGGGGGTGTGGGGGTGGTGGTGGTGGTTGTTCCAGCTCTTGCGGCGTGATGTGCGCGTCGCTTGTCGCTGTGTATGTGTGTAGAGATCTAGATGGAAGTGATTGTGCGCGTTGTGTAGGGAGCGTGCGCCGAGAGGGTGATGCGTGTGGCGTGCGGGGTATCCACGACTGCCCATAGGTGCGGGTTTAGATAGGTCGAGATCTAGGTGGAGTATTGTTTTTGGGTAGATGTTTTAGCGGATATTGTTTAAGCGCGAAGGATTGGGGCGACTGGTGTAGCGGGTGAATAGACTCCAGAGTGAGGCCGTAGATTATATAATTCATTTTCTTGATCTATGAGCGAGGTCGATATCTATATATAATTATATATCTAATATATATTATATATATATATAATATTTGGAGCTGGGTATTTTGATCTATGTCTGGTGTCAGTAGGAACCGGACATTTGCAAGCGTCTGGCTTGGTTGTTGTGGCTGGTGTGTGTGGTCTTTGGGCAGAAAGTATAATATGTGCCGGTTGCAGGGATGCCGCAGGTGATTGGTGACGGATGGTCCGGAGATTGTAGAGGCGTGTGTGCGCGCGAGTGTTGTGGGGGATATTCTGCAGTCTGTTTTCTTTGTATTCTTGTATTTCGGCGATGTGTGAAGTATAATATGGAGTGGAGTGGTGGGTCGTGTATCTATGGTCTAGAAGAGATTTGGGCGTTTTAAGCTTTGATGTGATTAAGATTTCTATAATGATTTTTTTTAATATTTTTAAAACAAGTTGCATTGTACTGCATTCGAATTGTTCAGCTATAGTGGCATTGTTAGACTTGATGCCGGTCACCGGGTCGATATGGCGAGTTTAATGCGTGATGGAAGGTGGGTAAAGTGTTCGGGTGCATTTCGATGATGATCCGGGATATGTGTCGGGCAAAAAGTAATCGATTTAATTCGATTAATCGATTTTTTGTCCCACGCCATAAGTATCATGTACAGTACATGTACATGTTATCTGCTAAAGCCTATGTACAATGTACCGATCTTAAAAAACACAGTACATGGCCGACTCCTATTATAACGAAGCCCTCGGATTGGCAGCTTTTCTTTCGTTGTCTCAAAATTTGTTATATGCCAAAACACGCAATAGTATATAATAATTTTGGGACGCTGATTTCTACTTCATTGTAACAGGAATTTCGTTATATCACCGTTTCAGGTTTTTTATTTATGGGAATGCACGGTATGTGAATCTACCATTAAATACAAGGGCCGGGGTTGAAAATTCAGAACTTCACTTCACAGGGTTTCTTTCCACCCAGGTGATGTTAGGGAAATCGCGGGTGAAATGTCAATCAACTGTAAACCAGTCCTAACCGTTTATCAAAACAGTAATTCTGCATGTTCATGTTAGGACTGTTAGCGAATGAGTTTTTAATCACTTCTCTGTCCAAGACGTAAATGCAATTATGAATTTTATGAATAGGTATCTTTTTTTTTCTCGGGGGGGGGGGGATTCATTCATGGATTAAAATGTGATAAAATTCTGTCTTCTCCATACTTAATGCACTAATACTTGCCAAAAGTATTATGTATTTTTAATTTTTTTTAAATAATAACTCCACATAATGTACATGTAGACAATACATGTAGCCAAATGAGAATTATGAAAAACAAATTGTGGCAGACACTAACATACATGCATAACATTAAGAGTAGGCTACATGTAACACTGTATTGCATGTCATGGCTGAATACAGTGCCGTCTCTAGCATAATTGGGTAATCATTTAAGGGGTACTCCTGCTAAATTGGGTATAATATAATCAATACACTTCTTACCCCGTAACAGTAATGTATCTGAATGAAATTTTAACTTCCACTCAATAGGGTACTTCATGTTCAATGCATAAAAAAAAATGCCTTGCTTAAGTGCCTACAGTTAAGCAGACGATCACTGTACAGTATTACATGTTTATTTTGCTGGTTGTGTATTTGAAAATATTCGAGCATGGTCATGTACTACTTGTATCTCACTTCTCAGATCAAATCAGAGCAGGCAAAGACTGTCATCTCACTGATACCGAACGAAGCATCAAATTTTCGTGACGTTCACAGAGTCAGCGTGTTTCTCCACTCACCTACATGTACATAATTGCAGCTGTATGCACAAGAATAGCTTCATGGAAAAATGGCAGAAGTGTGCACAGTGAAGATGTGTTTGTAGCATGTACAAAACACATTGCATCAGTACAGGACTATGCAGCCTGGAATGCCACACTAAATGGCATACATGTTCCAATTTATTATGCAGGTCTGACAAATGTGTGTGCATGTGTTGTGCCTGCCTGTAATGTAAATGTGTGTTGTGCTGTTTGTTTTTGAAGAGTGTTGCATGTGTGTACTGCAAGGGTTCTCGTAAACTGATGTAAACACAAAATTTGCACATGTATGACATATGATAAGACAGCCAGTCATTGTGCAAAAGAGGGGGGGGGGTGAAGTAAGGAGTAACCTGTGTATGTTTTCACTGTACATGCTAACTACAGCTACAGGCTATCCCGTATTTCATCTACAATAATATTAACAGGCTGTCGCGTTTGATAAATTGTAAAATACTGCGGTGAAAGTATAGTCTACATTCAGTACAGTAGATAAACCTAATTTGACATTATATTAATTAAACGTCTTTGTGTGGCTGGAACTGGTGGTATGTATGTGCCTACCCAAGAGCCAGAATCAAATTGACTGTTAAATATTGTAGCTCTAACAGTGTAAACCTATAAAGAATATAGTGCTTCTCGATAGT
>JZLH01S0519283.1:39237-56873 GCA_001188425.1 Eucidaris tribuloides
TTTTGTGAAACAGGCCCCTGCAGTTCCGTATGGAATCCACACACTAAGAAAAATAAAGACCAGCTTGAAGCTGTCCAACGTCGAGCAGCACGTGTCATTACAAGTGACTACAGCCGATCAAGTTCAGTTACATCTATGTTACAACGTCTGAAGCTTCCCTTACTTCAAAGTAGACGACAGTACAACAGCCTTGTCATGCTTCAGAAAATAACATTTAATCATGTCGACTTGAACATCCAAGATTTCATCCATATGCAAACAGCTCCATCATCTCGTACACGTATGGCAACCAGAGGCACCAAACTAAACCAGTTCGCTATTCCTCACTCAAATTCCCAGCCGCACCTATATTCCTTTTTCCCAAACATGGCAAGAACATGGAACTCTCTACCGGAACATATAACATCAACTCAAGACATGAATAAATTTTCGAGCGCTCTACACAAACATTTACAATTGGTATGAGCAGCGCTGACTTTACAGTCTCGTTCTGAGTGATGCTCCGGTGGAGCTTTTCAGAGTACCAAATCCAGATCCAGATGCACCTGCCCATTTGATGCACCACGCCATACCCCGGGGGCCTGTTTCACAACGACGTCCTATCCTAGTACTATCCTAACGCGCAAATCCTAAAGTTGGGTGGAAGATAGGACACTGTCCTAAGTCGTCTCACAAACAACGTCCTAACTGCCTTCTCACTAGTACATTGTGTAAATGATAGTATCGCTTGAAGTATCGATAAAATATGTTTCATTATGGTAGACTTGTACAAGTCGTAAAATGTAGGTATATTTCCTGGACACAGTGTAGTCTTTCATGCAGACCTGTGTTGTTTTCTAAGTTTAACTTCTTAGTAGCAAAAAGATTACGCGTATTTTGTAAAATAAATATGTAATCAAACATATTTGCAGTTGTGTATGACATGATATGATTTCAAACAAATGAATTTTGCACTACATTACACGCATGCATGAAATATGGTATAATTTTGTAGACTAATCAAGGCTGCCACTCGTAGGGGAAATCCCCTACAAAACAATACATGCTGACTGTGTGACGTGGAGGTGAGAGGCTGTCACGGTGGGCTGTGTTTGTTGATTTGTTTTAAATAACTCGAATTTCTCGACGCTCATTGGCATTCCTTCTTGATTTATGAACATGAGATGTATATTATTTTGTTAGTTTGTTCAGAAAGGTGTCCTCTTTCAGAAAGTATATTGAGGTAATAATATCTTATAGCGTGAATTGCCAATAACAAAACTAACGCCGAGATATTGGCACATGTGATTTATGTCAGAATATCATTTCATTTCATTTATTGCCATAATAACCGCCATGAGTTTCAAAATGAAAGAAAAAACTTCTGAAAAAAAATATTTTTAGAAGTTACACCACTGACATAATTCACTGGTGTAGTTAAATGTATTAACTAATGAGATATAGCCTACTCATTTAGGCCTAAGGAAATAACTTAAGCAGCATTGTGGTTGGAAATCTAAAAGCAAAGCTAGTGATTTATAGACTTCCATACAGCAAGTAAAAAAAAAAAAATCATTTCAGAATCAATAAAGACAATATAGGCCTACGAAAGTCGACACAAATAAAGGATAGGCATATGAGTAAATTCTGCAGCAATAAAATAAATTTTGTGTATTATCTTTGGTAAAACAAAACAACATAGAATGAGAAAAGCTAAACTAAAAGAGCAACGATATCAATATGACTGGTAATTATTAAAAAAAATAATCTTTTAATCAAACAATTTAATATTAATTCATTTTTACAATTTAGTAATCAACTTTAGTAATGTTCATTGAACTACAATGACGACTCGTTGCCAAAATATCATTCTTCTATCTCCTATTTTTTTTCTTCTCATTATCATTATAATCAATTATTATTATTATCATTATTATCATCATTATCATTGCCTTTAATTCTTTTTATATTATCATCATCGTCAATATCATCACTGGGAATTCAATTTTCTGAGGTAAGAATATAATAACAATGAATTTCAGTTGCTATGAATACCAAATGATCATCACTATAATAAACAAATCCTATACGAAATTGAAAAATCTCGGGGAAAATCCCAATTTTGACTTTATGTACCATTTCTTATACTCTTATGTCCCCATCTTTGCCCAAGTCGGCACCGTCGTGATAGGATTGCCAATATCTTTCGAGATTAGCCCGCGCGCACGCACACACGCAGCACGTGCGATTGTACAGCTTAGATAGAGATAGGACGGAGTTAGGACTGCCCATGAGCTTGACGTGATTTAGGACGGAGATGGACGAAGATAGGATAGGACGGTTTTCGTGAAACCGATCTACCAACGTCCTATCTCCCTAGTTGGACGCAGTTAGGATAGGACGCTTTTGTGAAACAGGCCCGGGTACCGTCGTACCCGGGGTACGCGTTGTGCAGCGCCCTCTTGTGTTAAAAAATATATTTTCTTCAGTTATGATCGCTGAAATCAGTGGTAATGATGCAGAGGCTGTGCAAGTGCACAACAAAAGGCATAAACTTACGAAAAATGGGGTAAAAATAATAGCTAAATGTGTTATTTTCACCTTATCCTTATTACATAACTTTTACATAATTTTGTAACCCAGGGTACAGTGCTGAAAAATAAATAAATAATTCAACAATGGCGATTTCTACTTGGTACCCCGGGGTACCAAATACTGCAGCATTTTCCTCCAAGTTACTGTGTGTGGCTATTTTTACTCGCCCCGACTCCCGAGTACTATATTGTTGATTCATTCATCATTGGGAACACTTGAAAATGCCTCAAGAACAAATGAGTTGAAAATTAATGTACACACTATTTTACTGTACCAACTATACTATGGCAGCATAAATTTCCAAACGTTTGTATTCTCATGTGTTTACTTGTCCATTCAAACACTTCTACATTATGTAGCTCAGATAGCAAAGTTTGACATTTTTTTTTAATTTGAAGCTCCACAATGTTAGCCTATTACTTTAATTTCTCTTGTCGTCTTATTATTTTGTACCTTTCTTTCTGCACTTACGTGCATCTTTGGTCATTGATTGCACAATACACTAGTTTTGGTAAAACAAACAGGCAATTCAGTGGGCAGGATGGGCGTGGGAATAAGGAAATATTGAAAAAGATCAACAATATATGATCGGTAATAAAGAAAAACTAACATCTCAAACATGATTGGAATCAATTTTTATTCATAATTGTTTTATCAACTTTAGTTTAGAATCTTGTAGTAATATTGATGGAGCATGGAGATGATAATGACGATGATGATGATGATGAAGTTGATCGTCATCAATATTATTATTATTATTATTATCATTATTATTATTATTATTATTATTATTATTATTATTATTATTGTCGAGCCCACAGAGGTGGAGGGAGACTACTAAGGGATCACTTTGGCATCTGTCCGTCCGTCCGTCCGTTACGCTTTCAAAAACTTTCACTCTGTACTACATGTAAATGCTCCAATTTCAATGAAACTTGGAATTGGATGGAAGCTTGATCATAGAGACTTTCAAGTTTAGAAGTATGTGAAGGTCACCACAAGGTCAAAGGTCACTGGCAGGGGTCAATGACCTTTTTGAGCCCAATGTTAAGTTTTTTCAGCAAGTTTCGTTTATAATGGCCCATAACTTTGCCTCCATTCGCCCAATTGAGACCAAACTTGGGTGGTAGATGTCTCATAGGGAGCTGAAGGTCACCACAAGGTCAAAGGTCACTAGCAGGGGTCAACAACCTTTTTGAGCCCAATGTTAAGTTTTTTGAGCAAGTTTTGTTTATGGTCCATAGCTTTGCCCCCATTTGCCCAATTGCGACCAAACTTGGGTGGTAGATGTCTCATAGGGAGCTGAAGGTCATCAAATGGTCAAAGGCCACTGGCAGGGGTCAATGACCTTTTTGAGCCCAATGTTATGTTTTTTGAGCACGTTTCGTTTATGGCCCATAACATTGCCCCCATTTGACCAATTGTGACCAAACTTGGGAGGTAGATGTCTCAAAGGGAGCTGAAGGTCACAAAAGGTCAAAGGTCACCAGCAGGGGTCAACAACCTTTTTTTAGCCCAATGTTAAGTTTTTTGAGCAAGTTTCTATGTACGCGAAACTGGGCGAGACACATTTTGGCTATCGCCTTGTTATTATTATTATTATTATTAATATTAGCATAACTTTTTGTGGCCATTGTAATTTCTGCAGTACTATATTGCTACCGAAAACGGCAGTTTCTTCTGCAGATGTTTT
Organism: Eucidaris tribuloides; assembly: GCA_001188425.1. Lineage (NCBI taxonomy): Eukaryota > Metazoa > Echinodermata > Echinoidea > Cidaroida > Cidaridae > Eucidaris > Eucidaris tribuloides. The sequence goes on from JZLH01S0519283.1 coordinate 43,505, forward strand.
TTCCGCTTTTTCGGAAGAAACGGAAAAAACCTCCTAAGTGTTTCTTTTTCAGTTATTTATTCAAGATTTTCATTTTATAACTATAATAAATCATGACAGCTCTTTTAATCGTTTGTTCTCCCTTATTTTGGTTTTGATCTTCTAACCATGGTTTGTTGATTCCCACCCATTCATGATCACATCTCCATGCAACTAAATGTACTCAATTGATTGTACTCTCATTTTATAGCATGGAGAAAAATAGTCAGGTGTAAGCTGTTGTGTCAGACACTTAAATTGGTCACATTTTTGTTAGAATTTTTCAAGAGAATTGCTTTGAATTTGATGCCAGCCATAATATCAGTGTACAGTTATATTTGTGGCAGCCAGGCACTCTCAAGGTATACTGAATGAATTTTAATATGAATTGAAAACAAGCTTAGCTAACATATGCAAAGTGGATGCCAATGATGTGTGAGTTGCTTTGAGGAAAATAAAATTATGCCATGATGCTGAATAATAAAAGAATATATATGAACCAATATACCAACACAGTTTAGGGCATGTAATTTACATACATGCATGTACATGCACTTCCTGATGTGAAAAAGATCCATGCAAGCTCATGTTCATACTAGCAGCCCCATTATTAGAGATTGTTTGGAAGGATAATTATTTTATTTCAGAATATTAATTTCTTGGAAGAAAGTTCAAGAAACCCAACCCTGGCTACCGAATCTTTTATTTTCTGTTAGTGTTAGTACTGACCGTTACTATGAATACTATCATCATCATAAATGAATCCTAATTTTGACTTTGTGTACCCTTCCTACTCCGTAATTATTTGTACCTAATACCAATGGAGCTAAGATTAGCCTGTGCAAACCGTATGCTTACATAGCATGCCAATAATGGCACCTGCCTGAGAGAGATAGGACGAAGTTGAGACTGCCCATATGCTGTCCTAAAAGTATATGCATTGGGACGGAGAGAGGCCTACATGTAGGGTAGGACAGATTCGTGACACGACACCTACTGGTACGTCCTATCTCCCTAGTTACATGTAGGACGCAGTTAGATTAGGATATGACACTTGTCTGAAACTGGCCCCATTAGTCTGGTATGGTAGATGAGTCCATACAAATCATAATTTTACAGTGTTCACGGTTAACATTAGCCTGCTAGCCAATGGCTAGCAAAAATCATGGTGGACTAGCCAAAATCTAAAGTAACTAGTCCGCATGGCAAGCCAAAATAAAGCGTTGCATGAAGTGTACATTATGAAAAAATATTCAATTTTGGGGGGTTGGGTAGTCAAAATTCTGGCAGATTACCCAAAATTTAAGCTAACTAGTCCACCTGGCTAGTTTGAAAAAAGTTAAGCGCGACCCGTGTTTTACTGAAAATTAATCTGACAGGTTGTATTTTGTTGTTTCACAGACTTTCATCGTGCTACACAATTTCAATTACAATCATGAGGTTGCTCACTGCACTTGCCGTCTTGATGCTTGCCGGCATCTCGTCTGCCGCATTCAGGTTTCAGAGGAGTTCCGAACCCTGCTACAAACCGGAGATGGACAAAGGCATCAAAGGAGTCAAGTAGGTTGATTAAACTCAGTCATGCAGCACCAACTTGTAACTTTTCAGTCTATTTATTTTGTTGATTCAATAAACCATATTAGACCAAAAAAAAAAACTTTTCAGTGTATGCAGTGTATGACTCTTATAACTTACATTGCTCCATCTTACCTTAAAAAATTACTTGTGTAGTGCACACTCCAACGAGAAATCCACTGCTTCATACTTATTGCTGACTTGCTGGACCCTCAGGTTAAAGGGAAATACATGTAGCAGGATAGGACGAAGTCCTTACTTTGGGATGAACCTACTCTGGAATTATTAAGTACATTGTTCCAGTCTTCTGCTGTCTAAATTTCATGATCAAATCAAATGTTTATTTCTGTCGGACAGTCACCATCGCTATTCATTGTGACAGGCATTTTTTGTGCAGATTTGTATGGGATAAATTTCTATCAGAGCACCATAATAATTAATAATTAATAATTAGTAATAATAAAAACAACAGCACAGCAACAACCACCACCACCACCACCACCACCACAACCACAACCACAACAACAATAATAATAATAACAATAACAACAACAACAACAATAATTATAATAATAATAATAATAATAACTCCTCTAATTGCAACCTTAGGGCGAATTGAATTCTTTTGTTCTCGGTCTATTGTTTCGATTCCCCTTAACACACACTTTTTTCACCTTAACACTCTCCTGCCCTATTGTGATGGAATAAACCCTATTGTTTGGATTCCCCCTATGGTGGGTTGTATGCTTATAATAATAATATTATCAATAATAATAATCAGCCACAGTGTCACATGAATTGCTTATCTAATCATCCTAATTCATCGGATAGACTATTTTTTCATGAGTAGAATGACGCTAAGCCCAAGAACATCTATTCTGTTGGGTAATTTCCATTTTAGGGCCACTTTTGTGAACCAATGTAAAATTTGGTTTGCACGCACCAGTTTTCGTGAAATTTCTGTGGAATGCCATCAATAGAATGCCTCATAACTACTTTACCACTAAAAAATGCATTACTTTGCAAAACTGCCTCTAAAGTGAAATCTACTGAAAGAAAATAGATGATCTAAATGTTGTATTGCTCAGAAAAGAACACGCTATCAGATGAACAGGGAAAATAGTAATTTCTCTTGGGTAATGAAGGGGGAAAAATCACCACATTTGATAAATATTTTGTTTTTTTTCTGGGCCACACTTTATACATGATATTTTTTTTTCTTCGTCCATTTGTTTACCGTACCCTACAGAACATATGAAAGGACCCACTGGAACGTGAAGTCTCTACCAACCGCATTTGACTGGCGTAATGTCAACGGCACTAATTTCGCAAGCACCACTCGAAACCAACACATTCCACAGTATTGTGGTTCATGCTGGGCAATGGGGACGACCAGCGCTCTGGCAGGTAAGATCGCCAGATTCAAATCTGAGAATGGTATTGGGAATCAGCTGTTAAATCCTGTAACCCGGATCCATTGCGGGTTTTGCGGGCCTGCGGGTTGGCCCAACCCAGCGGGTATTTCAGCCCGTCGGGCTCATCGTGAACCCGATAACCTGCATTTGAAAGTCGGATTACGTTGTTGTACAGAATTTTCTGTTTACTGATTGTTCTTTAGTAACCTTACAGGGTTTTGTTTCTTAATTCTAAGTTCTACTGAAGATTGCAGAGAAAAAAAATGCAATTAAGTTAGTGATGAAATGGATCATAGCCGCAAATGTACTACAGTATCATTTCATTCAAATTACTCATAATGTTATTACGATTTACGAGCTGGGATGAGCTGTTGTAAGTTGAGGAATTTATTCTCCTACCAACATTTTACAATGTGCAAATGAGAATGGATACGAGACAAGTCTTCCATGTGCCGGGAATAACATTTGATAGATGTCGGGCATTATAAGCAGACAACATCATCATCATCATTATTACTATTTATTACTGATAGATTTTTAATGGTCAGTTTATACAAATGTAGTACTGTGACAGTGTAAATTGGTAGACCATCAAGTCAATGATGTCAGTTATTTGTGCAAAGTCTTTTAATTATTATGATGAGCCTGGGAGTGAGTGACCAGACCAATCTTGAAGCACACACGTGAGGGCATTGTGAGCACGTGAATGCTACACCAACTGGTATGGCCAATTTCTAACCCCCACCCCTCCCCAAATGTGTTCTTCCTCCATAGACCGTATCAACATCAAACGAGGGGGTAGATGGCCCTCTACCTACCTGTCGGTGCAGAATGTGTTGGATTGCGGTGGAGCCGGGACCTGTCATGGTGGGGGCCAGCTGGGGGTGTACTCGTATGCGCACGACAATGGGATACCAGACGAAACATGTAACAACTACCAGGCAAAAGACCAAAGTAAGTTCCGAGTTCTGTGTGAAAGTCTTAACTCGCCAATGCCAATTAGGTCAATCTACCCTTACCCACTAATGTTGACATATAAACTTGATATTGAGTAAATAAGAGTAAATTCTGTTCTAGGACTACTCCCCCGAAGGACAAATTGGCAAGTTAAAATTGTTTAATATTATGATTATAGGATCGGTAAAATAATTAAAGAATGTTGTTGTAGTTTTTTTGGCTTTTCAGGACATGAGATATACAATAAAATAAGTGTTTGTTGATAAAATGCTCATTTCAGATCCCCATTGTACTGAGAATGTGCTGGGGGGGGGGGGCTTATATGTGTAGTATACATTTAAATCTAGAGGTTGAAATATAGCATTACAACAGTGGTCATGGTATGGGTATATGGTGGTCATAAATCAGGGTCTTGATGGCATTGAGGCATTAATTACCTTCAGTGATATTTCTTGTTTGTAATAATGAATGATGGCAACATTTTTTAATGTAACTACATTTCTCTCATTGTTTTCCTAGGCTGCAACACCTTCAACCAGTGCGGTACCTGCACAACCTTCGGCCAGTGTGCCACGATCACGAACTACACGCTGCACAAGGTGGCGGACTATGGCAGCATAGCAGGACGGGACAAGATGATGGCCGAAATCTATGCCAGAGGACCCATCAGGTTAGTCTGGCTTCCAGACATTTAGATTAATCCATCTTCTATTGATAAGTTAACTACTATCTAGAGTCAACTGCTTTGACTAAGACTAGCGTCTTGATGTACGTTCGACATAGGCAGAGTGAGTGTACTTGGGAAGTAGAAAAAGTTGGAGAGTGAGTGTAAAGTGAGGTAAAAAATGTGCATGGTCTGGAACCAAGACTACTATCAGGTATAATTGAATCAGGGGCATTGCTAAAACTTTTTCGGGGGGGGGGGAGGGGAGGTGTACCCGGAGTTGTACCAAACAGAATACTTCTCTCTGACCCAACAAGTACACAAGAAAGAAAAAAAGAAATCCTTCTTTATTCCATTTTATCTGACAGAATCTTTCTTGTACTGACAGGTGACAAGTCAACAGACAAAAAAGGTCATTCCATTATTATTTCATTTTATCTGAGAGAATCCTCCTTGTATTGACGGGCGATAAGTTGACGAGCAAAAAAAAAAGGTCTTCCATCATTTCACTGTACTCAACAGAATCCTTTGTAAACTGATGGGTGATAAGTGAACAACTTACCCTCCCCCCCCCGGGGAAAATTAATTTATTTTGGGTCTACTTTCCCTGTTTCAGTGCTTTCCAGATATTCTTTTGTATTGAACCCTACAGTATGGTAATTTTCGGGGGCTCTTTTGACCATTTCAGGGGCAAAGTCACCCTGAGCCCCCATGTATTTTTTTCCCTGCCCCCCCCCCCAATAACCCTGACAACTTTCCATCCATTTACTCCCCCCCCCCTCCCCAATAGCAGTGCTCCTGAAATTAATGAATCATTGCTTCACTGGGAAAAAGTCATTAATCCTTTGCCAGCCCTGTCTGATTTTTGCTGACCGGACATTTGCCAGTTGCACTAGTGACAATATCACAGCAGACAAAAGATTTAGGGATACGGTTGCCACTGGGTTTCCAGTTCAGTATAGGGTTAGGATTGAGGTTAGGGTTTGTGTATGAAAAAATCATTAAAGCAAAACACAATATATACATGATATATATCTCTCTGTTTGTCACAGCTGTGGAATTATGGTGACATCTGGAGTAGAGAGCTTCAAAGGAGGCAGGGTGTATGCAGAGTACCACCCATCAAGTATGGTAGGTATTTAGTATTTACCCAAAATTATAACATGTGAACTTACAAATGCTGTCAAACACTAACAATTCTGACTGCTATCACACTTTGTATACTTAAAATCAATGTTACTTAAATAAAAACTGAATTCTTTTTTTTTTGTTTCTTTTATCTGTTTCTTTCGTACTGTCTTTCGTGCTTTCTTTCTTTACTTCTGTGTGCGCCTATTTTTTTCTTATTCTCTCTTTTTTCTTCAAAGTGCTAGGAAAAAAAAACCAGGGTTTTTTTTTTCAGAACAGCATGCATAGCAAATGTAAATCATGTGTTTACATTGTGGGATTATATTACAATGAAATATTTATGTGATATGTTTATGCTGAATATGTATATTTTAATGTGAAACACTGAAATGTTTAGAAATTCTGGTATACATGCTGTGATCATGTTTTCATCATGTCAGTAAATTTGTTCATCAAACTCTGTGCATACAGTGCATTCAACACATCAGGGTTTTTTTTTATGTTTTTCATGATTTGGTTGCAGTTCTGCATTTAGAGTTTTAATGGTAAAATATGTCATGGATGCCAGGACATGATGTCTGTTATGTTAATGGCAATCCTTAAAAACAACATTTCTACTGCACAACATTTAGCTTCGCAGCCAGATTTATCAAAAGGAATTGGACCGTCGCATCTAATATTGGGCTTATTTTAAAGTGTTTAAAGGCCCACTGTCATGACAGGATAAAACAATGCCCTCTTTTGACTAAATCATAAAAAGGGTACACTAATGACACCCATAATGCAACAGAAACAGCCATGACAGTATGGAAAACATACAACATTTGTTTTCCTCCCATAATCTGTAAACTATGGCACTGCAAAAGTCAATGTCCGTGAATATATGCCCATATTCCAGAACTAATTGACATCTTCTCTGTGGTTGAGTTGACCCTTGACAGTGGGCCTTTAATGGATGAAAGAGATAAGTACTATCTAGTTCATATGGATAATATACTTGTTTTACATGTGTATAACTGTATATGATATCTTATATAACAATAATGATAAATTGAATATTTAAAGTCATCTTCAACACACTATTTTCATCACAAGTTAAGTATGGATTCATTGCTTGGGAAGATGCCATCTAGTTTGAGTACATAGGTGAAATTGCACTGAAAGGTTGACATGTACAACTGTACTAAATAGTATTTTAAGGTAATTTTCAGCTCAAATGTTTCAGTTTTGTATTTCTTTTCTTTTCAGATCAACCATATCATATCAGTTGCCGGTTGGGGTGTAGATGAAAACGGTGTGGAGTTCTGGGTGGTGCGTAACTCATGGGGTGTACCCTGGGTAAGTCATACACATGTGTTTCAGCGGTAAGGCCGCTAATGTCATGAGTTTGTGATGAGTATAGGGGCCCTTTGCTTGAAAGCAAAGACTTTTTCAGAATCAACAATAATATTTATTTATATATTATTTATTTATTTATTTATTTATTTATTTATTTATTTACTTATTTATTTATTTATTTATTTATTTATTTATTTATTTATTTATTTATTTATTTATTTACTTATTTATTTATTTATTTATTTACTTATTTATTTATTTATTTATTTATTTATTTATTTATTTATTTATTTATTCATTCAACTTTACGTTTTTTGTGTCCTCAACTTCACAGTTTTCCTATATAGCGACTTATAAATTACAAGTTTTACTTGTTAGTAGGCTCCTTCATATCTTCACCATGTTTGATAACTCATAAATTTAAACACTGAAATTAATAAGCATGATATATTTTCCATATTCCTTTTGTTTAAAGGTATTGGCTAACATTTACCACAGTTAAAAAAATCTGAGCCGCATGATTCCCCATGCTACCAGTGTCTTTGATGAGGTCTAAAATGAAGCCCTGAAAAAATTGTATTTCAAAATGATTATTCAGTGCTTTAAAAAAAGTGAAAATCGTAAGTTGACCAGATTTACTTGCCCATTTCCTCCCATAGACTTACTGTGTGTACACCTGGGTTAATAAAACTCGCCCCGAGTTTTATTGTTTATTCATGTATAACTTGCAATTGGCAGTGTAACTTTCCAAACTTTTGTGTTCTAGGGTGTTTATTTGTCCATTTGAACACTACTATGTAGCTCAGATATCAAAGTTTGACAATTTTTGAAATTGAAGCTCCACAATGTTAGCCTTTCACTTTAATTAAGTTTATTGATAATTAACATGCATACAAGTAGATGTACTGTGTGTTTGTGTGATTATATAATCATCAATTTATAAGTTTGTATCCTTGATTAAAATCATTGTACATTTTGCATTTTATTTTGTGAAAATACAGTAAACTTCGCGCAAGTCGAATCACTGGGGACCACACAAATCACATCGACTTAAACGATATTCAAGTTACAGTTTTGTATACAATTCTATATTAGAGATGAAGGAAACATGTAGGAATTGGAGGCTGTCAAAACTGTACCAATGTACAGGGAAAATGAGAAAGGCAGAGACGGAATGGGAAATTTACGACATCTTTACAGTCATGCTGACAGGCAGAGATCAAACGGTCAACCCATTAAGACCATCAAGAATGACAGTTATGGCCACTTCAACCTAGGCGAATGATTTAACACACGTTTGCTCCTTTTGGGACTTGAAAATATGTTCGAGATAGGCGAAATTCGATTTAAAAAATTGACTTACAAGAAAAACCTCCCATTGATACAGCACAGAGCAAATTGGGACTGTCAAAAATATTCGACATAGGCGATAAATCAACTTGTGCGACATCAAGTTATGCGGAGTCATCTGTATGTAAATAAATTGAAAACAAATTGCTAAATAACATGTTTTTCTATTCTGTCATTTATTCACTTTTATCCTTGATTCAGGCTGAAAGTGGCTGGTTTCGTCTCGTGACTAGCAAGTACAAGCAAGGCCAAGGCAACGACTACAACCTAGGAATTGAAACACGAGTGCGTTTTGCAGATCCTATAGTACCATGAAATTCCACATTGTATACACTTTAAGCATATTAGCACATCAAGTCAAATTAGTAATATATATTTGAAACTTTGACTCATGTTTTAGTTATTGGTTTTAATTTGTAAACATGTGTGTAAGGGAAGTTCTTTGGTGTAATGGAAGGGTTTGTACGTTGTCAACATAAAATGTCCCCTTACAGGATTTTATTGTGGTTCTGTCTTGATATTTAGACTGTCAAATAGGTTTGGAAACTGATCTCAAATACTATATATGCTTCATTTATTTCATGTTTAAAGTGTCCTTAAACACCTGTAGTGTGAGTGGGAAGTGTGTTGAAACCATCCAAAGAATAAGAGATCACGTGCTTTGGCTCCTAGCTCTTAACGTGTGAAAGTCACAGATCTGCACCAAATAATACACATAAAGTCCATATAGGTTCAAATCCTCAGGCATGTTAAGAGTTAAGCATGAAGTTTTTCATACACATTATTTTAGTTACTAAAAAAACCAAAACTTGGAGGAAAAAAAACACATTAACAAATAACTATTTTACATTCTTTAGTCACATGAGATTTTAGTGGCATATAAGCACTACCCAAAAATAAGTTCCCCCTTTTCAAAATACCATAACATTTTAATGAAATGGTTTTGAGCAAAATAATTTAGCAGGAGTGTTTCTCCCTTCAAAGACTAATTTCTGCATGAATATGTGATTGATCCGTCCAGTCATGCATGAGTGAGCACATAATAAAGTGTAAAATGTCACTTATTCAAAATTCACAAGGGTCATTTTGGGGGATTTGTGATACAGGATTTTGACAAATTCTGTTTCTGGTGAATGATTTTGCGCTATTTATGTTAATCATCTATCATTTGACCTCCTGTCACCTCCCCAGATGCTTTTCACATAATTTATGGTTTTGTGTGCTCAATTTAAAATTATTCTTTTTTTCCTAAATTTTGAAACTGTAAAATCTATTAAGTTTATTGAAAAATTGAAATCGGATATTTTTCAGTGAAATGTATCGGCACATGTTTTACGAACATAAGAGGTTTTAACTATGTCACAGTTGAGTGAGTACACTTTATTAATAAAGCAAAAAATACAATTTTGTACCATTATTTTGGCATAATAAATGGCTCCTGTGACTTTTGAAAAGTGTCAATTTTGCCTTTAATGCATGCTCATTGCTCACTCATGCATGACCTGACGGTTCGATCACATTTTCACACAGAAGTTAGTCAATTAGTGTAAAAACACCCCTATGATATTGTTCCGCTCAAATTTGTTCTATTAAAAAGTTATGGTAATTTGAAAAAGAGGGAACTTACTTTTTGTGTAGTGTTTAGATTTAGCCACTTCCAACAGGATAAAGCAGTGATAAATCAGATAATCTTTGAAGGAAATTGTTGATTAATGTGCTATACTCTCTACTGAATTCAGTCAGCAAAATGTCCATGAAATCAAGTAAACTGTCTGATCTTCTTTAATGGAATGTATCTAACAAAATCATGCAGTTTAAATTGTTGATCTAGACTGTTCTGAAAGCTTATGCTATGTAATCCATTTATTTATTCAGTGTAAACCAATGAATTGTTTTAGAACCGAGTGTGAAATTCTATTTTTGTTTACATTTGATTAGGTTATGCATTTTTGTGCAATCCCAAAGATGAACAGAGTGATTTTTGTACAATTTATACAGCTCTATTTTATGGAGCATTATGTTTAACAGTGGTACTGAAATTTAATCTTTTTAATGTTGACCTGTCCTCTCTTCTCAAACTTACTTAATTAGATAAACCAGCATTAAACCTTTGTCCCTTGGTAACAAATGTTCTTTTATGTGAAGAAATCAAAAATGATAAAAACGGGGATGAATTTAATTGCAATCCCTTGCGTGGGATTTCTTTGTTTTATACTATGGCTACAGGAACCAGATTTTCCATGTATTAACTCTATGGAAATATGAGAACCTCAGAGGCCATGTTCACATTGAATTTCACCTGTGAGCCCAAGTCACATATTGATATTCCTTATCTCTTATTGGGCAAATATGTACTCTATCAAAAAAATAAACAAATCTGTTTGATTCCCACCACTTTATTGATTATTCTGAGTGGATTCGGTCTGACATTTTGATGGTAACTGAACTTCAGTGGCTAGTCTCCCAGGTCTATTATTTGCTTAAATACTGTAAAGAGCTCGTAATATTAGGGCTAAAAAAAAATTGCTAGGTTGCCCTCAGTGGGAAATTTAAAAAATTGGTTCGGCGCGTCACTTTTTTTTTTTATTTTTTTTTTTACCACAGCAAAACCCGGATGTAACCAATACACATGTATATAGTGTTTGTGCAAGTATATGTAGGACAAAACTGTGCAAGAGCAGAGCTTCCCTGATACTTTTTATGGGTCTTTTAAATGGCAAAATGCATTATAAAGCTGCTGTTTTAAGCATTGAATAGAATTTTGGTAAATTCTTCGCTCAAATCTTACATTTTCTTTCGAAAATGGTGAGTTTGTATATTTTGGTCTGCTGAAAAAAAAAACATGACCCTGATTTTTCCACATTTTACGGTCAGTTGCTGGAGGCCAAGCAAAAAAAATTTTTTTTAGGCCTTATGAGTGGCCTGAAAAAGTGTGCTTTGTATTAAATAGCACTGACATAATTGGGAGAAGTTGAAAAAAATCAACACATACACAGGCTAAAAGTATACCAAACTGGACAGATTGTCTTGAATTTGTACTTGTGGAGGAACAAGCATTAATTTAGTAGTTCTGACTGATATGAGTCTGATAAGAAAATGAACCTATATAAATCTACACAACTGCTTTAATTGCCACAACATTTTCTGCAAAGAATTGCACAACAAAGAAAAAATGTTTGACTGTGAATTTTCGCAAAAAACTGTAAACTGATATACTGATATTAAGTATGATTGTATCCTAAATTGAGAATGTCATGTAATGCCATTAGTGCTTTGGCTTAAATGAAAGGTTGCACGACTGACAGAAACTAGTCTCGACAAGTGTTTTATCTACCAACCGACAAATATCAGTCTAATGAAATTTTAACAATCCTATAACATAGATAATATCAGAATCAATCACTTAGAAGTCTTTCACATTAAATGTTTTACCTGACATGTATGGAAATAATGTGTGTTAGGTGGTTTGTTGCATGGATTTATGTGTACAACTTGTCGGATGATTTAGACCTCTCAATAGAGTCTGTCTTCTGACAATTTTGGATTTACTGAGACTCTTGTAATGACGAATCAGTAAAATGTCATAATATCTGCAAAGAGACTCGTTTGAGACATCACTATCTATGAGAATTTATGTACGAGATGCTAGATTGAGATTAATTGAAAGGAAAATTTGATAATTAAATTTTAATCTGACTCTCACGCCTATTTTTGCTGTAAATGTATTTATCAACCAATTACATTGTGAAAAATGATGAGCCAATGTAATTTTACTATGCTTATGGCAAATTGACTACTCTAAGTTAATATAAATGCATTTGTCTTGTCTGTATTCCTTACAGTCAGAACTATATCTGTATTTATGGATGAATTACATGTGCTGTAACAACATACCTTTGGGATATATCTATTTGAAATAAATAATATTTGTAATGATAAATATCAATGTGGCTTTTTTGTTTAAATCTGGTGCATTTCTCTTGCTTGACTGTGGACTTTGATGCAAAGAATGGTGATGAGTAATCTTCAGCTGGTTGTACTACACATAACAGGGGATTTGTGATCAGTTACGCGACGAGGGACAGGAAAAACAATTTTCTTGATTCACAGCTTCTGTATGACCACTGGATATTGTGTATGATTTTAAAATTGTGTAATCCTTCAACCCCAATGTATGTCTTTTGGTATATTTTGGATTCTCTCCCAGTGTGTTTTCTCTTTGTGGCAATCTCAACTAAATTAAATGTATAGAAAATGTTAGTGATAAATATAATGATGCAGTTTCACAGCATATGAAGAGTTTGTTTGCAAAAACCGATAAACGCCATTTTTATGAAATTGAAACTACACACACACACTCAAAAATAGCAAACAATCGGTGTTGTTTAATAATGAAATCACTTGAGCAAAAACACATCCTAACTCGGGAGTATCCTGATCCAAAATTCGTGTTTTATCACAAAAACCGATAAATTCTCTTCTCGTTTTGTCGCATAAACCGATAAGTCCATTCCAGTCAATCAACGCGTGGTATTTGTGTCAGGTGATCTCAAAATGGGATTTGAATTCAAAATTCACAACCCTGTAAGTAAGAGGCAAGAGCATGAAATGATACACCACAGTGGCCATGTTTCTGTTGGGGAATGAATAATTTGTCAGTTTCTTAAATTGTTAGTGAGCCACAATTTTCTAATACACCCCTCTCCAAAATTACATAGCCACCATCTTAAAAATACTATTTGATTTACCATTCTGTTATTGTGTGTGTGTGTGTGTGTGTGTGTGTGTGTGTGTGTGTGTGTGTGTGTGTGTGTGTGTGTGTGTGTGTGTGTGTGTGTGTGTGTGTGTGTGTGTGTGTGTGTGTGTGTGTGTGTGTGTGTGTGTGTGTGTGTGTGTGTGTGTGTGTGTGTGTGTGTGTGTGTGT
>JZLH01S0519350.1:8237-22084 GCA_001188425.1 Eucidaris tribuloides
TTTAACAAAAGCAACTAATGCTAGCAACACATCACTTTCAGAGTAGTTGCTCTCAGATGCCTGAATAAGGACAATTATTTTGAACTGCAGTTTTTTTTTTTCAGGGCTTCTCAAATAGACTAGTAGCATGGAGCTCCATGCATAGAGGATCATTTTGCTCAGATTTCTTAAACTGGAAACATTGTTTAACGATGCCTCTAATGAACACATCTCTCATTAATTCTAATGTGATACCTGTGTATCATAGAAAGCCCTGCAAACAGTACATTGACCTGCTTTCTGCTCCTAGCCAGACAGAGTCAAATTTCCTTTAATTTGTGATCTAGCCCGAGGGGGAAATGTCTTTTGAATGTCTGGCATTCTGTTTTTAACACCAGTAATCACATTATTTGCAGGTAGGAATGTTATAAGTGCTGTAAAAGAATGTTGTAAATGCTGCACCTATAAATGATCCAATTTATAGGTGTAGCCAGGCACGCTAATGTAAAACCAAAAATAGTGTCAAGTTGTCATTAGATTGTAGGCTAATAGACTTTGTAATAATGAAGAAGAAGATTACCCTGAGTGATGAGGGTGTGATTCTTGCTTGCTGGGAAGTCTGAAGCCGGCAAAAAATTAGAATTTTCTTTGCAGGGGCTACTTTTCCCCATTTCAGTACATTTCAGTAAATTGTATTAAACCCTATGGCAATTTACGGGGGCTCTTTTTGAAATTTTGGGGGGTCTTTTGCCAATTTGGGGGAAAATTCGCCTTGCACCCCCTGTATTTTTTTCCCTGGACTCTGAAGCTTCCCAATAAGTCACTCATTCACAATTTGCTATTCATAACAGATGTTCCTGAAACATTGCTGTTTTCATGCTGTACAAAGAAATAAAAATGTTTTGCACTGGATTATTACAGTGTATGGCAGAAGACATTGCAAAGAAATAAGCAAAGCAAGAGATAGGCAGGGCTTTGCACTATTAAACGTTTGTTCCTACTTGACCCAATTAAAAATTAACTTGCCTAAAATTAAACAATTGATAATCGAAAACATTAACAATTATCCCTCCTAAATTTAATCAATGAGACCTTTTTATAGCATTTGATATTTGTTATTTTGATTCTTGGAGCTGCAAAGGTGTGATTGATGACTGTAAAGAGTCATGAAATGACGTACGATGAACAAAATAATGATGAAAATTTAGTATAAGTTAAATAAGCACAAAGGTTTTGACATATTTTTGTTTTGTTTTTTGATAAGATTTTTGGACAGGTTTTGCTAATTTAATGTCTAAACTTACTTGCCCAATTGGGAAAGTAGATTTTAACATTTTGAGGTTTTACTTGCCCAACATGAAATTTTACTTGCCATGGGCAAGTGCTAGTGTTGAGCCCTGAAATAGGTCACATGATAATACTGGAATCTTCAACTTCCATCAGCGTAAAATCCGGGAACATTATCTTCATGAAATGCTGGGAATCCTGAATCAAAATTCTACATGGACTTTGAATTGGTCAGAACTTACATGTACAGTACCTGTGCTGTGGCCCCTGTGCCCCTTTAACATCTCACCTGCGCAAAGATTGACAGTTTACCCATCAATGTTGTACTGAAACCCGACCCCAAAATTGAAGGATTTTGCGGAATGGCCACTTCAGAATGTGTTATGGAGAACTTAAACTTGGCGAAAGTGCGAGCCTATCTAAATTCTCTCTGAAAATCAGCGACTTACCTGTAAGTAGAGCGGGGGAGAATTAACGAGTACAAGCTGTTCTTACCGAGGCATTTATAGAAGACGTAGATCTCATCCCGTTTTCGAAATGGAGTCATCCATTATCAAAGAGGTGATGTTATGCTGCAGGTGTTTTTGAGGGGCTCACATGAGGGCAATTGCAATGAGTGGAAACTCACCCCAGGCGTGTGACACTAGAATATGCAATAATGTACACAACATCTCCAAGTTTCAAGGGGATCATCCCCCTAAAACCCCCCCCCCAAGAAAAAAAAAATGATGTTATTGGACTTGAGATCTCGTGGACAAGCTTTGTGCTGATTATATTTTAGAACCAAATCTAAGTGGTTGCCAGATGTTCTACCCAGCATGCACTATCTATCAAATCTATGATATCAAGATTCAGAAAGGGCGTGGCGTTCCTATTAAAAGAAGTACATGAGATTTTCCTCACATTTATTCTTATTACTCCAGCAGATCCTTAATAATTATGTACCCAACTCTGAAAATAAAAGTGTAACTGGAATTTTTACATCCATATTTTCTGAAATTTTTGTTATTTTTTATGTACATCAAACTGTTTGTTAGCTATTCAGATTCTTGATATTATAGCAGCGTGTGAAATTGAAATTACAACATTATGAGAAGTATGAAGAAATCTTTTTGTGAATGTATTGTAGGGCCTACATGTGACAGAAATTGTCGGGAATTTACAGTGCAAACTTCATATTCATCCAAACAACCAAACTTGATTTGTTATTGTTTTTTATATTTTAATTTTTTTTGCAATTGCAATGCAACAACTACAGCGTGATATGTTTCAAAGGTATGCCCCCAACCCCCCCCCCAAAAAAATCCTAAATACCAGTAATCTTGCCTTTTTATGACCTCATGATTTTGTAGATAACAGCACTGAAATATGCATGTCCACTATAATGGCACTCCATTCCAAAAGTTTGAAGCTCCTTTTCTCTGAGTTTCTGCTAAACTATTCTCTTTTTATGCAACGAACCCCGCATAGTTCCTCTTTTCGTGATATAACTACCTGTCTTGATTCTTGAATAACCGCTCGCGATTCCAGCACATTCACCTGTGATTTTTTTCCCTTCTCCGGGGCCTTTTGAAGTATCTGCGGCAAGCGGCAGGTATTGCATGTATAAATAGGCAACATAACACTTCTGACCCAGATAGTGGCGGTGGGGAGAGAAAACATTTCAAAGCGAGGGCCTAAACTGTCAAGCGATTCTAATCTGCAAGTTCGCGGGATAAGGGACTTGACAAGATTATCAGAGGAGTTTTGCAGAAACGAAAGAAAGAGATGGTAGAAAGAAGACAGAAAAGAAATCAGTTAATGCCATATATAGATTGTATTAGTTAAAAAGTAATGTCACTTTTTGAAACCACCCCATCTCATGTTTTGATTAGAATTGATTCATTTATCTGTCATGCTCACTTGCTATCATTCCATAGGATAGTTGTCACTCTATTTGTGTTATCTTGTTCCGTGTTTTATCTTGATTAGTTTCATCCGACCAGAATTATTTTACTTCAGTAACTGCACACATTCAAATTAAGTTATTGCATATCTACCAAAAGGGGTACAACACTGGTTATTTTTTTCTAATTCCAGGAGAGAAATTTTTTAACTTTCATGCCAGATTCGTCATCGTAAATCTTTCTTCTTAAAAAATTTACTTTAGTTTTAAACATGACCCCGCTACTGTAGCTACATGTATCTAAAAATATTTATTGACATGTCCGTTGTGAGTTCGTACATTTGCATTTGAAGATTGGAAGACTTGAAAGAAGAGGTGATATAAAGTATTTTCACTGTTTATCAATTCTGTTTTATTTCAAGATCTTCAGAGTGCTATATCTCAAATGGGAGAAAATCACCATAGAAAATTTTAATGGGTTGTGTGGTTTTGGTTGTGAATGTTTAGCTTTGCTAAACAGGTAAAACAGGTCGCTTGCGCTTGAACCATTTAATTATTCATACGAAACCTACCTGGGCCCATACCTGTCAAGTCACTTAACTGTGCTACCTGTCCGGAACACAATACTTCAGGCGCATTTTAAAAGGGGGACCAAAAAAGGATAAGGGTTTTCAGAAAAGCCACGTCTTTCAGGTAGGATTTCAGCGTCGGCACCTTTTTATCGTGAATGCAGAAGAACGGGGAAAGTTCAACCTTTGCAGGTAGATGGAGAGAGAGAAAACTTTATCTGGGCACTTTTTTGTTTGATGGCTTGATTTGAATGCCTCTCTACTTGTCAGAGAATATTGTTTAAGAAGTGAGAAAAAGAAATGTGAAAATGGAAAAGAGAACTGGCAGAGAACTAGTACCAAACTAAAGTACATGTCACATATTTTACCTGTATGTCTTTCAATAAAAAAAAGGAGAACTCACTTCATCCAACCAAACAAAATTGTACATTTTTACCTTTTCAGAATTGTGAAGGTCACACCTAATAAACATATATTCAATTTTGTAGTGAAGTGTGGGAACTAGAAACTACTGCAACAATGTCAAAATTTCCAGTACACACCTACTGCCTTCTATCTTCTTGTTCTGATGGAACTTTTCTTGTTAGTCGTTATCACCCTAAGCTAAGCTCCAAACTGTTCCCTATTGCTCATATTCTGCGGAAATCACAGAATTTGAGATGTAACCTGGAAAATGGCATTTTGAACAAAGATGAAAAAAATCATGCCTAAAAATTCCCCCTAAAATAAAATTGATAAATATTTATTGAATAAAACTAAACTAATTTACCAAAAGGATGCATTATAAAACCAAAGAAATCATGCTTTATTTGTAAATACACTTATGTCCCTAAATCCAAATCAAACCCCCATGAGTGTAGTAAGCTTGATGTTATTTTTTTTTTAATTCATGTCTGCAAAATTGCAAAATTACAACATGGAGAAAAACGGAATTCAACATTTGTAACACAGAGAAAAACGGACTTTGACAATTGTAAAAAAATTTGGGGCTTTACCCTTAACAGTTGCCTCGCCTGCTCTCACCTGCCGCTTGATGCCTAGTTTCTAAAACACTCCTCCTTTTTTAAAATATTCTCTTTGTCCTCTTCACTGGTGGGCCCCCTACTTTAAATTCACCTGTAAAACTCACCTGGGAGATCACCTTCCCCATACCCCGTTGTTTGATGGAGGCCCAGGCCTCTATTGACAGGTCTCTGCCAGGTAGGGCATCCATTAACGACACGAAACGTGAGAGTATTGACCTTATTGTGGAGCAAATGTATTCCAAACTGTCGTTAAAAGAGGTGTTTTTCAGGATGTAAGAAAATTACTGCACATTCAAGAAAGAAGACAGATGGAGGGGAAAATGTAGAGGGTGAAGAACTGAAAAGATGTCAAACGAATCTCTCAATCTACTTTACAATTTAAGGTTTGCTTGTTTGCTTTTTTGTTTGCTTGGCTTTTTTATCTAATCACCTCCAATTAAATATGGCAAATAAAAACGAAAATAATATTATATTCTAAAATATACATAGTTTATTCAAAACATAAAATCATATTCATGAATATCAAGGTGTAGGCCTTGCAGATTCTCCATTGCACCAGAAATTTACAGTAATATCATATGATGGGTCTCCAGTGTTCTGATTTAAATTTATTCAAATAAAAATGTGGATCTTAATTAGAACCGAATTTCCCCAATCCAACCAAATGAGATAAACATTGATATCCCCAAATTCCCCTTACAATACATTTCCATAATACTGCATTGATACATGCATCTCAACATGATAACTTGTGCAGTAGTCTGACTCTAGCTCGTGGACTCTATGTACACTGTTGTGTACATATTAACCTGAATATAGATGAAACCAAATGTTTTAAAATCAAGGGATACATATCTACTAATTACTCCAAGAACCATGTTTACCCATGTCTTAAATGGATTCACCCTCAAAGTATGAAAGTGACTGACAGTGGAAGACACCATTCATCAGATAGGGGGTGTTTAATGGGTTAAGGAATACATTGTTCAACATCCCTCTGCTGTCTGAGCAGTTCATTCGGAGCAAGGTTCGTTGACCCCCCTTCGCTGGCCCACTCCATCACATAAATGTGCTTTCTCCCTTCAGGCATCTCGGCCCATTAAAAGTGCAATTTATTGCTTATTTCATCCGCCCCTTAGGAATATATGCCTCTAGCTGTAATTATTGTTTACTTTGAAGACTGTAATTCCCATAAATATTTTTGTTGAAGTAGTAATGCTGGGGTGGTTTTTCCTTTACTCATCAGTGCACTGAAAGAGCATTATGTTGATAGTTACCAGTATGCTATGTAGGCCACTGGCACATTACTGCGTAATGGGTGCTGCTTTCATTTTGTAAAAAGACCGACAGGATAAACATAAACTGGAATGCTTACTCGCTCATGGCAAAAACTTTTAAAATACTCGTAATCAAGATTGACTTACTTATCCTCATTTATACTTCCCCTTGAAAGGGAAAAGGAAGAAAAAGAAAATCTCCAGAAATGTATGATATGATAACAATGATGAACATTAATGGTGATGATGATGATGATAATGATGATGATGATGGTAATGATGATGATGATGATGATGATGAGGATATGATGAGGATGAGCACAATGATGATGTCATAATGATGATAATGATGATGATGATGATATGAGGATGATCACAATGATGATGTCATGATGATGATGATGATGATGATGATAAGGAGGAAGAGGAGAAAGAAGAAGAAGAGAGGAGGAAATGTAGATAATATGGAGGAAAATGGAATGTGAAAGCTTTAATATTGTGAAAAATAATTACTTATCAAAGAGTTTTGTTATTATAGACCTGCACGATTAATGCCCTGGAACTCACAAGATCTGAAACAGATGGAGAGGGGACCCCCACAGTTTTTCATAGATAATGTACACGTGCTATGTCTACTCAATAATTTAGCAAATCAAAATGTGTAATTTAGAACAATTATTAATACAGTGTAGGTTTAATATGTTACATTTAGAACTGACGCTACTTCAGATCTACAGTGTATACTTTCTAAAAGATTAAAGGTTAGTGACATGATTGGGAACACTTGAAAATGCCTCAAGAACCAAATGAGTTGAAATACATACCAACTATCACTAGCAAGAGTGGATCTCCCACCTGGGAGGATTTGTCTGTAATTTGTTTACTTAAGGAGAATCAAGCATAAACATAGGAGTACATGTATCTTAATTTTATCCGGGGACGATAAAAATAACCCCATAGAGAGCCACACAGCAGGTTTCCGTGCTAGAAGTGATATTGACATTGTTTATTTAAAAATGAGTCAACGTTTGACTACAAGATTTTCACAGGAGAATCCTTGCATAGTTTACTTGATTCTAGAGTAGTTTAAGCCCAAGTTGAGGACTACTCCCAATCATGTCATTTACCTGTAAAGAAAACAATGTCATCTAAAATGATGATGCCGTACCAAGATATATATTTTTTGGGGGGGAAAGAAAATTGTTATTTTTTTTGTGACCTTTATCTTGTGTGAAATTATAAATTGCATCGCACAAAATTTATTTTGCCGAAATTCCCTTTGTGCACATTACTGTTTATGTCCATGTCATTTCCTTGGTATCCCCACGGAGGCTTCGCACATAGTCCAATACATCCGGACTGGATGAAAAGTGGCCGTTCGAAATTGGCAATCGATGACGGATAATAGCCACTTCATCAAACCTACCCTTCCCAAGACAGTGGCCGGCCCATCGATCAGCTAAACCGAGATGAAGAAGAAAGTAAGGAAAACAAAACAACGTGATGAGCTATTGAAATAGAAAAGCCCGCAGACGTGAGAAAGGCAAAGACAAAGATAGCCGAGACATTACGCGATGCTTGACTGACTTTGTTAGCTTTCCTGGCTGCTTTACACACCTTTGGTGGGGGCTTCCTCTCCTACTAATCCCCATTGATTGGTACTGAATAGGGGATTGTATATCAGCTAAGGATCAGATACTATGTCAATTTCTTTCATGATAATCCACTGTTAGTTTCATGTACTACTGTATGAGTATCCGTAGGTATACTTTTGTATCATAATGACAGCAACCGAGTTTGAAACAATATCTATTGAAGATGTACACGTACATCAACATTACTTTCTGGTTCCTTTTTGACCCGTTGCCTCCGATATTGTGTAATTTCCATAGGTTTCAGTAGCTGATGGGTTATTATATTTAGGTATTAAGGGGGAATAAACAAAAAATTTCATTGTGTCAAAGTTTGATCTTGAGGTACATGTAACATTGCATATTAGAATTTAAAGGGGAGTTCCCTGATTTTGTTTTTTTTATGTTTTGAATCAAGTAGAAAAATCATGAATAGAACAGTGAAAGTTTTAGAACAATTCGACTCCGACAAATATGAATAAAGATTTGAATTGTTGAAAATTTCTGAGATCATTACAAAATTGGCAACATAGTGACATTTACAGTAATGTGACCCTCCATTTGTTTTGTACTAAAAAAAATCACAAATTTTTTTATTTTTTAAGATGTTTATAGCTGAACACACTTCTTTACCTAGGAATAATGTAAAAAAAAGTGTATTGTTATAGTCTAAACTTAATTACGCCATCAGTATCTACACTGTACATAGAATACGTAGAATACAGAGCTGAAGAACATGTATTTCTTCAGGGGAAATGAAATTAAGTATCATTTTGTTAAAAGCACACACATACAAACACAAACACACAAATATACACAGTGAAGGTTGCTTGTATAGAACAAAATAGTGTTACAAATTTGTGACAATTATTTTGTCAGATTTTCTCACACTTTCACTAGATGTTTCCTTGAGGTTTTGCTTCTATTCAAAGCAACTTGCTAGTAATACAATGAAATGTTGATGGACTCTAAAAAATAGAATATTACTCTTAAATTAATAAATAAGGTAAGAATTTATATTTGTAGCATATGAGCCCACTAACTCTGTTTATCCGTAATAATATCATGGGCTGAGTTTTCCATCGTAATCAATTCACATTCTTCTCTGCACCTGCATCTTGCTCCCAACATGGACCTACCTGGTAGGTGCTAGTCTCACTGCCAGACATTTTATATAAATGTCCTTAAGATATTTACTACTGTGACATACCAGTCCCAAAACGGATTATGGATATTTTTCATACTAAAATTCGAAAGATGAGAAAAAAGAGAAGGGGTAAAGGTCCATTGCAGGCGTCCTATCTCCCCAGTGATTTCACGAACCTAGTGTAATAAGGCCAGTAATGTAGGTCCTATAAGGCCTATGAAAGATAAGTCACAAAAATTCACTGTGGGCTTGGGTATACCAGTCTATGTAGCAGTATTGTCATCATTTTTTTTAAAGCTACTACTAGTATGTGACTGAGCTTTGTGTGATGTTTCATTTGAGTGTGAGTGTATCATGTGTACTCTCCAATGTATTTTCGAACTAGTTTTTGTGTGTAAATGTACATGTCCAAAATACAGTTTATCTGGGATATATGTAGGCCAGACAATTTTCAAGGCCCTTATTCACCTAAGCTGCCCAACACAAATACCCGGCCCCACAAATCCACAAATTTCATCGAGGACAATAAATCAATATTTTCATCCATCATCTGCAATCAACGTGGCTGTGCAACGACACAAACGGGTCTATTTTTTTCTTCATAACAGTGCATGTGTATTGTCAACACAGCCATGTAGGCAACAAACAACGATACCTGTACACCAAACACAAATTAAGGATTCGTAACAAAAAACCCACTCAATGATGACAACGGCAACGGCTCCCACACTGATATATGACATCACAAGTAATCAAAACGAACACAATGGCACATGTATTAATGTTCTTGTATTTTGACAAAAGTGACAAATATGTATTTCAACTAAGCAAACTGTTACAAAAGCAAAGAATTAAGCAATGGTCAATGGCAGGTTATATTTTAGTGAATCAATTAGCCAGAAGCTTCTTTTTTTGGGGGGGGGGGGATACATGTAGCATGTGTTTTCATAGTAACTTACAATGTCTGCAAAAATGTTGGCAATTTAAGCGGGAAACATTATCATTTGGTTCTTTAAACAAATACATGTTCATCAAATTGACATTACAAATTTGTAAATATATCAGACAGAATAAGACCTGATATTGTGGGCAATGACACAGCAGTGAAGGGTGAACCAGGGAGACATGCTTGCTCTATTTTTATTTCCTATTTAATTAATTTTTTTTATTATTTATTTATTTATTATCTTATTTATTTATGGCTGCTATTCACAAATGATTCATTGAACTCAAGCATTGATTTTTACACTGAGTGAGATGGCCCCTCAAACAAGCAAGGTGATTAACAACTGTTGATTTGGGCAATAAACTTTGAAGCATCTGTTCATAAAAACAATACAGCAGATAACTTATTCTAGCAAAATACAAGAGTAAGGCTACTGTACTCAAGAAATGTGTCAAGTTACAGTGTACAAGTAGATTCAGTCCTTCTACCATTATTTTCATGGTGTTTTGTATAACATGTCTGAATACTGGACCGGAGGACAAGCCATGAGCCATAAGCATTAAAAAGTGGCCATACATGTTATAGGCTGAGAGAATTAACAATTCAACATTTGTAACATGGAGAAAAACAGAATTTGACAAAAAAAAAAAAAAAAAAAAAAATGGGGCTTTTACCCTAACAGTTGCCGTCGCCTGCCTCTCAACCTGCCGCTTGATGGCCTAGTTTCTAAAAACACTCCTCCTTTTTTAAAATATCTCTTTGGTTCGCTCTTCGGCTGGTGGGCCCCCTACTTCAAATTCACCTGTAAAACTCACCTGGAGATAACCACGCGCTTCCCATACCCGTTGTCTGATGGAGGCGCCGGGCCTCTATTGACAGGTCTCCGCCGAGTAAGGCAAGTCCCATTATACGGAACAGCGAAACGTGAGAGTATTCGACCTTATTGTGGAGCACAATGTATTCACAAACTGTCGTTAAAAGAGGTTGTTTTTCAGGATGTTAAGAAAATTACTGCACATTCAAGAAGAGAAGACGAGAATGGGGGGATGTGAGGGTGAAGACTGAAAGATGTCAACACGAAGATCTCTCAATCCTACCTTTTTAGGTTGTGCTTTGTTTGCTTTTTTTTTAGGGGGCTTGTCCTTTTTCATCTAATCACCCTCGCATTAAATATCGGCAAATAAAAACGAAAATAATATTTATTATCTAAAAACATAGTTTATTCAAAACTTCATATTTGAATATCAAGGTGTAGGCTGAGATTCTCCACATTGAAAGAATTTACGTTTCATATGGTGGGTCTCCGTGTTGATTATTTTTCTTTGGATCTTTGTTTCCCATACAACCATGAGATAAATCATTGAATATCCTCCGTACAATACATTTCCATAATACTGCCATGATACATGCATCTCCATGTACTTGTGCAGTTCTGCACCTCTAGGCTCGTGGACTCATATGTCAGGCTGTTTTGTGTACTATTATGATTGTAATGTTTAAAATCAAGGTCTCTTAATTACTCCACCATGTATACGGCATCGTAGGTATATTAGGTTACCTCGTATGATGACTGAAGTGGAAGACACGCCATATCAATTCAGATAGGGGGTGTATTAATGGTTAAGGAATCATTTACAACTCCTCTGCTGTCTGAAGCGTTATTCGGCAAGGTTCGTTGACCCGTTTCGCTGGATGCAACTCCATCCACATAATGTGCTTTCTCCCCCTTCAGGCATCTCGGCCCATTAAACGAGTCGCAGATTTAATTAGCTTAGTTTCATCGCCCCTTCAGGAATATATGCCTCTGACCTGTAATTATTGTTATACTTATGAAGACTGTAATTCCCGATAAAGTATTGTTTTGTTGAAGTAGTAATGCTGGGGTGGTTTTTTCCTTTACTCATCAGTGCACTGGAAAGACCATTTATGTTGAATAGTACGCAGTATGCCTATGTAGGGCCACTGCCATTACTGCGTAATGGGCCGCTGCTTTTATTTGTAAAGAAGACCGACAGGATAAACATAAACTGGAAATGCTTACTCGCTCAGTGCAAAAACTTTAACAGATAGCTCGTAATCCAAGATTGATACTTATTCCTCAATTTATACTTCCCTTGAAAAGGGAAAAAAGGAAGAAAAAGAAAATCTCCAGAAATGTATGATATGAATAACAATGATAAGCATTAATGGTGATGATTGATGATGAATACATGTGATGATGATGGTAAATGATTGATGATGATGATGATTCGATGAGGATATGATGGAGGATGAGCACAATGATGATGTCATGAATGAGATAATGATGATGATGATGATATGAGGATGATCAAATGATATGTCCAATGATGATGATGATGATGATGATGATAAGGAGGAAGAGGAGAAAGAAGAAGAAGAGAGGAGGAAAATGTAGATAATTATGGAGAAAATGGAATGTTGAAAGCTTAATATTGTTGAAAAATAATTAGCTTATTAAAGAGTTTTTGTTATTATATGACCTGCACGATTAATGGCCACTGGAACTCACCCAAGATCTGAAACAGATGGAGAAGGGGACCCCCAGCAGTTTTTCCATAGATAATGTACACATGCGCTATGTCTACTCAAGTAATTTAGCAATCAAAATATGTAATTTAGAACATTATTAATAGCAGTGTAGGTTTAATATGGTACATTTAGAACGTGAGAACGCTAAACTTCAGATATACCAGTGTATACTTTCTAAACAGATTAAAGCGTTAGTGACATGATTTGGAACACTTGAAAAAATGCCTCAGGAGAGAACGCAACATGAGTTGAAATACATACTCGAACTAATCCTAGCAAAGAGTGATCTCGCCACCTGGGAGATTTGTCTGTAATTTGTTTAGCTTTAAAGGAGAATCAAAACGCATAAACATAGGAGTAGCGAATGTATCTTAATTTTCGCGGGACGATAAAAATAACCCATAGAGAGCCACACAGCAGGTTTCCGTGCTAGAAGTGATTTTGACAGTTGTTTTATTTAAAAATGAGTCAACGTTTGACTACAAGATTTGTCAACAGGAGAATCCTTGCGATAGTTTACTGTTGATTCTAGAGTAGTTTTAAGCCGCAAGTTGAGGACTACTCCCAATCATGTCATTTACTCTGTAAAGAAAAGCAATGTCATCTAAAATGATGAGCGTACCAAGATATATTATTTTTTGGGGGGAAAGAAAATTGTTATGTTTTTTTTGTACTCTTTATCTTGTGTGCAATTATAAATTGCTCGCAGACCAAAATTTATTTTGCCGAAATTCCGCTTGTGCACACTTACTGTTTTATGTCCAATCGTCATTTCCTTGTATCGCCCACGGAGGCGCACATAGTCCAATAACATCCGGACTGGGTTGAAATAGCGGGCCGTTTAAATTGGGCAATCGATGACGGATAATAGGGCCAGCTATCATCAACTAGCCTTGCCCAAGACAGTGGCCGGCCCAATCGATCAGCTAAACCGAGATGAAGAAGAAAGATAAGGAAAACAAACAAGCATTGATGAGCTATTGAATTAGAAAAAGCCTGCAGACGTGAGAAAAGGCAAGACAAACGGTGTGTTTTCTACAGAATCGTTAAACGTTATTACCGGACCGTACGGTACCAGGATTATCCGGAAAACTATCCTGTAGAAACAGACGCTGATGCGGTTTGATTGATAAACGCGCTATCCTGACGAAAATACGTTCTCATAACGCACCTTCCAGAGGTGGTTAATGCAGTGTAATTACCGTTTAACTTTTCTGTAGAAACAAACACAGGCGAAAAGCGTATCGGGTCTCTGGCGGAAGTAGGGTCACCGCGGTGTGGTGTGAAAATACGTGCCTGTGACTGCAATATTTTGGGACCAGTTCATATACCAACAATGCATTGCGAGGTCAATATAGGTTGAATTTCCCGATTTATCCGGTTGAAATTGCGTATTTTGCGACGCGGATTGGAGTTAATCGGATTATTCGTTCTGTAGAAACAGGTTGGTAAGGGCGATACGGTTTTCGATTCGGCGGAAAAAGATAAACCGTTCCCCAACAATTTTTCTGTAGAAACACCGAGCGGCAACTGAAGAGATAGCCTGAGACA